>UESW01003857.1:405177-420926 GCA_900491605.1 Calamus simplicifolius
GAACTTAAGCATGAAAGAATATGTTTCCATATAAGTGAACCTTCCTTTCTTAATTTTTTCGATATGGAACTAAATGTTCTCTGAATTTCTCATTCACCCAAATTGTGAGGTAATGAACTTTTAAGGCCCATTTGGGTATTCCAGGCTTTTTGACTCATTATCCAACAAAGAAAAGAAGAACAATTAATTCATTGTATCACTCCGTTATATTGAATCTCCACTAAAAACTGTTATCAAGTATTACAACCAGTTAATCATGAAAGAGGGGGGGAGAGAGAGATGGGGATATTTTGTCTCATCCAGTTTTAAAAGGCTTTCTGCTCTGCTCTTGGACTGCCTTTGACAAACTCAATTCATCTCCAGAGATGCGTATCATACTTTTCTTTTGTAAAGAAACCAGACATGTGGCACCACTACTTAGTGTCCCATGTAATTAAGCACCAGACGGTAAAAATAAATTGAAGCCAGCAAAGCCATGTTCCTTGGATCTGGTATGCGAATCCATCCAATTCCCTCGTTATCCACAGCTAGAGACCTTTCTTTTTTATGGGAAAATTGAGAAGTATCCGCAGCCAGTTGCGGCTTCAATAATAATCCTAGGTTTCCATGGATTGAATAGGTTAGCCAGTGCCTTGCAGAATTTAAGCAGAATACAGAAGGAAAAGGAACTTCTTTTATCTTAATGGTGGAAGAATGCCTTGCATCAACGAAATCATCAATCTCATGAGCCTTTTGTGAACACAAAGAATTGTAGTTGGCAAACCTCTGTCCAGATGAATTACCGTCCTAAATCCATTCACCCCCACATGCACGCAGCTGATGACTCTGAGCTTTTATAAAGCAAGTCTTGTCACCTTCTCATGGATGGATAATTTACAGCACCTTTTGCCAAACTTTCTTTTGGCACCATACAAATGGTGCTACTTATCGAGCAGTACAATTGGGTCACGTATCAAAATGGAACCATTAAAAGGAACCATGTCTTGAGATGTTAACGAGCATGCATCATTTACTACAATCAGAGCATGGCATGTCAGTCTCATTGAGATAAGATATTTTGGAGCTTGTGAATATTTCTACAGGAGTCTACTTCAACCATTATTGTCCTTGGCATCCTTTTCATAACAGCTTTAATGAGTCAAGTGCCACAAAGCAAGCACCTACGACAAGGGAATCTATTGAAATGTCGAGCAAAGATAAGCGCTAGCTTATGGTTTCCCACAGTATACGGGTTGACAGTTGATTAAATGGTATGCTATTTTATATCAGTTCCACTGTGACAAGTAATCGAAAGGAATTTTTAATCAAGTATGAAAAGCATGATGAGAATCATATTTTTTTTAAAAGATCACATTGCTTTCAAAGAAAAATGCTTCTCTCAAAAACTAATATAAGTTATGGAGATTTCAATATTTACAAGAGTTTGAACAGTTAAATGAAAATGAACCACCAACTAATATAAGTTTTACAGAGAATCCTTTATTAGATATTCCATAGGACTACATATTTCCATGAAAATGAGCAATCGCAATAACATGTGCTTATTGGTAGTGTTATCTATATGGAATTAGGGAGTTTATCTCAAGTTTCACTAAAATCACTTAATAGTTGGTTAATTGGTCAGTAGAAGGATAAATTCACATTCTAAATAGCAACTAGAATCAAACTGATCAGAATTCCTTGGCGCACAAAAGATCTTCCATCATCATCTGTTTAGAATGGCACCAAAGCTGATTCCAGGTTTGAGGCAGTTCATGAGACAACATCTTCAATGGAATCCTTACAATAGGGACCCCTGATCAATCATGCATTATCTTTTTTTTTTTGTGAGATAAATCAATCACGCATAATTTTGAGCAACAATAGAACTGATCAAATGAAGAACCATGGAGATTTGAGATAAGTTTGAAAGAAAAGAGTGAATGAATTTCTATAATGTGGGACACCTGACAATTTGACAGAAATTTGTAGTATTAAATGCCTAATACCAGGTTAAGTCTTTTTGGAAAATGGATGCCAGTTTGCATGCTAATTCCTTATTAAGGCAAGCAGCAGACAAATTGATCTGTTAATTGGCCCATTTAGGTTTTAGGTTTGATGATATTCTGAGTGGACCTAAGCTCTTAACTTCAGCTGATAATTTGCAGGCCATATACCTGGCCTATGTCATGAAAAAAATAGTCCATAGAACATAGTGATAAGAGCAACTTAAAGTCATGAAAAAAATAGTCCAAAGCATAATGAAAGCCTGTCTCAGTAAGTTGAGTTCAGGATAATGAAGCAAGAAGTAAAGGTATTTTATCTAGAAAATATATGTCCAGTTTTCATGATATTGTATTTTGATTATCTAATGTTTGATTGATGTTCTTATCCATTTATGGACCTTGTTTAAATTCAAATGTACTAGAAACTAAAAATCAGTTACAAGTGTTACAGATAATTTAGGGACAAATCACCATAAATTTTATATACTTGGTTGGTAGTGTGTTAATTTAGCTAACGCTTTTAATTTTCATAGATCTCCTACATGTTAATTCGCAAATAGATATTTCAGAATTATGAATTCTTTGGATTCTATGTAAATAGGTGACAGAAGAATTATGATAGAAAGTTTTCTGTACAAGCTGACATTGTGACTTTGTGTGATGGATACTACTTATTCTATTTATTCGTCCTTTTCTTTTAAAAAAAATAATTTCTCATGCATCTTTTTGTTTTTCCTTTCATGTTTTTTTGTTTCTATTTTCATGTACAATATCATGTCTAGAAAATCTTAAGCATTTCAAAATCAGGGAAATGGCATGGGTTCAGTAATGCATCAGTCTGTGATTTGGGTTTATAGTTATAGCAACTAAAACACTTGGTGCTTTCTTTTTGGAGCAAACATCAAACTCTCGAATTTCAGGGCTGAATTTTCTTCATCTCCCTTATTCATAACAAAAGGCTCAAATTTAACAGCATAAAAAATAAAAATTAAAAATGAGAGACAGAAGTATTAACATGCTTATCCATCACTGTTTCAGCCTAAATCAAGAGGGAAAAAAAAAAAAAAAAGCAAGTAGAATTTGAAATTTCCACATATAGTATCAGTGCATTCCTTTTAGTTTAAAACATATCACCTCCCATAATATGACACTAAAGTGATTCTCTGGGTTAATAATATGTATGGTTCTTTGAAGTATGTCAAACAAGGATGTCTGTAAGCATGGAAGCCTGGTGCTGTCACAAAATAAAGTATGAGTTCGAATTCAGACCTCTTATTCAGGGCGAATGTTTGTTACCAGTAATCTCTACAAGAACAAGAACCCTCCCTAAAAGAGTGGAATCGACTGCGATCCCTCACCACAATCTCCCTTTGGTACACCTTTGATATCAGCTTCATTACAGCATGGCAATCTGGACATATCCTCAGATTCTTCACAATCCTTATGACACTCTCCCCATGCATTCTTGCCAGCCCAAAAGCCACCGCAAGTTTCTCACTGTGCCTGAAAATGGCATCCTCCTTCTCTTCCTCCTCAACATCATGCAAAACACTCGCAATCTCTGGGACATAACCTTCCATCTTAAGTCTTAGCATGATCTCACTCAACTTTCCACGAGCCTCCTCCTCATCACTCAAGTCATCACTTGCAACAAATGTGTACACAACCTTAGCAACCTCGATTGAGCTCCAACCAGGAGTCTTCTGAATTCTCTGGTCGCTCATAGACCTCCTCACACTGGCAACATCCTTCCACTTTCCAGCCACAGCATAGATATTAGAAAGTAAAACATAGTCACCAGAGTCATTGGGGTCGAGCTCTAATAGTTTTTCCCTCGCATACTCTGCCAATCTAACATTACCATGAATGCTGCAGGCCCCAAGCAATGTCCTCCAGATCACAGCATTGGGTTTCATTGGCATATTGGTTATCAACTCATAGGCCTTGTCTAGTAGCCCTCCTCGCCCATAGAGATCAACCATGCAGCCATAATGCTCGATCAATGGCTCAATTCTATATGTATTTTCCATTTTCTGGAAAAACTTATGTCCCTGATCTATCAATCCTGAATGGCTGCAAGCATAGAGCAAAGAGATGAAGGTGATTCCATCAGGCCTCATCCTATGTTCCTCCATTTTATGGAAAAGTTGGATTGCTTCCTTTCCATAGCCATGCATTGCTAGTGCTGCAATCATTGACGTCCAAGACACAATGCTCCTCTTCTCCATCTCCCAATCAAAAACTCTAGATGCCATGAGAATGCTCCCACACCTTGCATACATGTCCAAGAGTGCATTAGCCACAGAGACAATGCTATTAAGCCCAGCCTTCTCTATGTGCGCGTGTAAAATCTTTCCAGACTCTAAAGCTCCTGCTTGAGCACACGCCGAGAGGACACCAGTCAAGCTCACCTCATTCGGCCTGCACCCCTCCCTCAGCAATTCCTGAAAGAAACTGAGAGCATCATCAAAAAGCCCATTGCTGGCAAAACCAGCAATCATGGTACTCCAGGAGACTGGATCCTTGTAAGGCATTGCACGGAATAAACTCCTCGCAGACGCCAGCTCACCGGCTCTTGTGTAACCCGCAAGCATGACATTCCAAGAAGTCGAATTTCTCCAAGGCATTAGTTCGAAACCTTCTCCGCACCCTTTACATCATCAACCCGGAAACAAGCAGTTACAATGGCATTCCAAGAAACGATGTTTGGTTGGGGCATATCATCGAAAGCCTTGTGAGCAGAGGCCAGACAACCGCATTCGGCATACATACTGACGAGCGTAGTCCCAACGAATAGATGTGACTCGAAACCATGATGAATAATGTGGGTATGGAGCTGCCATCCGATGTTCAGAGACTTGCAGTTGGCGGCGGCCTTCAGGACGAAGGCGAACGTGAAGCTATCGGGAGGGACGGAGTCCCGCCGCATTCGGTTGTAGGTGAGGAGGGAGTGGTGGGGCTGATCAGATTCGGAGAGCCCGCGGATGAGGGTGTTGTACATGAAAGGGTCGGGGGAGGGGATGTGAGAAAAGAGGCGGCGAGCATGGTCCAAGGTGTCGGCGAGGGTGGTGGCGGCGAGGAGAAGGAGCTTCCCAGCAACGAGGGGGTCGGTGTCGAGGCCGGTCTTGGAGGCATAGGCTTGGATTTGTTTGAGGTGGCCGAGGGTCTTGCAGTCTCTCAGCAAGGAGATGCATTGCAAGTGATGGCTGAAGCTCATTCGCCGACTCCCTTCGGACACAACCTCATCATTTAGCAAAAAATCTTGGTCGTCGGATCGGAGGCTTTTTGTCAGACTACATATGATTAGATTTGAACTACATAACCTCATAACAGATTAGTTCACATATGTATGTACATAGCTTACTTGCATACATACATTCGTGTTCCAACTTCCAACTGAATTATTAAATGAAACAGTAGTTATAAAAGATTCATCAGAGTCTAAAATCAAATAGAGGTCTGGATCACAGATAAAGCTGATAACAAACCTGAACTGAAACATAAATGATTAGCTTATCTCATGTGATTGCATATATCCGACATGCTTACAGACTCAACCGCAACCGAGATTCCTCCAAAAAAGAATTAAATAAAAAAAAAAAAAACCACAACTGAGTTACTCCGGTGCATATTGATCATTGAAGTAGCAGGACAGCATATTGTGATGCAGACCCTCAACTATCTATCTCTGACTTCATGTTGCCTTCTGTTCATAGAATGTATTTAACCTTTGCTTTGTTCCTTGCTTTCATGAAAGAACATTTTAAGAAATTTATAGAGAGTATGGAAAACTCCCATGTATAAAATGCCATAAAAAGATCAGAATGAAATAAAGTACAGCAGAGTCCATTTTTTAATGCCAAAGGAGAGATGCAGTCTCTGTAATTTCAAAACTTCAAAAACCCCCAATTGGAGTTAAACTTGCAATTTTATGAGTTTATCCAAATAAGAAAATATTGCCTGGTACAACAAATTGGATTGTTATCTATTGTTCAGAATTGGCATCTTCAGTCAGCTCTTTGAAGCAAAACTCTCCTGCAAAAACTTGTAGAGCTCTTCTGCCACTGTGAAAGGATATTCCTCTTGTGGGAGGAGGGCCCCTGCTACCTCCACAAATTTGGTAACACCTTTGGCCTCCTTGAGAGCATCCATCTCAGCCTTGGACCTCTTGGGAGCATTTGCAGTTGATACAACCAGAATTGGTATCTTCCCATCCAGTTCAGCAAACAGCTTGAGGAACTCCTCACGAGAAGTAACAGGATCGAGAAGGCCAGTCAGAAAAGCAGCCGGCACAAATCGAGCACCTTTTCGTTTTGTCAGTGCATATCTGCTTTCAACAATGCTAGGTGTTACATGGTCTGGATCGGCATAAACATGAGACTTGTACTGTGATTGGATGGCCTTTTCATTGCTCACAAGCATATTATACATCATCCAACCAACTGCTGGCGCTCTTAGGGTTCCCCTCAAGAATCCATATCTGTGAAACTATTTGGTTATGAATGTATATTACCATCAATTAATTTGACAAAGTAAATCTTTCCCTACAACCCAATGAAAACAGGAACCAAGACAATATGCTAGAGGCATGCAATGAAAACATGCAAATTTAGGTTGTACATGCTTGAAATCATGGCAGACAATATTGCTCTGCAAGTCAAAGGGTTGCTCTGATAAATTTCACTTTGGTTTTATAAGGCAACTAGTTAGTGCAGCAAGCCCTCACTTTAATCCCATTAAGAAATTATTTACATGAGAAGTGGGCCTCCCAGAATGGCACATAAGTTAGCTACATATGACTTGTACAGAGTCAGGTTCAGGCTCCAATGCCAAATATAAATGGCATTCACTGTGTAGCAAAATCATCCAAGTGATAAGAAAGAATAGGTCAGAGAAACAGTTTGGAACATGACGTATAGTCTCTTCAGAATATTTTGAGAAATACATTGAGGATACCACCACTAGGATTCAAACCCTAGACCTCTCATAACTAGTCTCTGGAGAATATGAACAGCAATTTCAATGCCTGAAGGAAACTATATATACTTATGGCCAATAATATAGTATGACCAACAGCAGGTCTTCTCCACCTTAATAAAAGAAAATGCAGGAAAAGTATTGGGTACAAGAATGCACCTTGATTCCATGTCAGAACTTCGACCAAATACAATGGGCAGGGGACCTGCCCAAGTTGGTGCAACAGCTGCAATAGCTGATGGCTTGACTAGACCCTTCCCAGCTGCACGGAGTGCTATAGTTGCCGCATGTCCTCCCCCAAAAATTACCAACTCGCCATCTTTTTAAAGTGGCAGGTAACATATTAGTAAACAATAATCAGAAAGCTAAAATGAATAACTGAAAATAACCAATTCACAATACACTAGTGCACGTTAGCAACGTGCAACTAGTACAAAAGAATAGATAATTAATGTCAAACATAACATCAGATGCACTTGGCAGATCAGCAATATCCAGAATAATTGGTTTTGAGGAAGTTAGTTTTCCCGAAAGGTTTCAGATATAAGAGAAATACATATTCTATAAAAATTAAATACATCTAAAGGGTGACTTCGAGGATTCCAAAAATCTTGGGATTTTGAGATACCGTCAGCAGACTCCCCAGGGTCCTTTTCTTTCTAGTTTCCTGCCTGTCCTCAGGCATTTCTTGTCCACATTGGAGACATTACATTGATCTGCAGCTGCTGAGAGCATCCATCCAGCCCCTAAAAGTTCTACATTAGAAGGAAGTCATGCCCTCCAGCCTTACCCTTTTCCTTCTTTTAGTCAATGCACAAGCTGGTAATGTTTTTAAATCTTTTAGGTTCAAGTTATCTGTTGGCGACCTCAAGTTGGTAGAGGAGTCAAAATATTGAGTCCTAACTAGGAGACTATGGATGCAATTTTCAAGAGAAAGACTTAAAATTAATCATTCAATATTGGAGGGTGAGAAATGAAACATACGACTCAACTCAACTCAACACATCTAAGTCTTTTTCCAATTACATCGGGTCGGCTACATGAATCTGCTTCCTCTACTCTGCTCTATTTAGGACTAAATCGACATTCAAATTACAAATAGTTATATCTTTTTTAATTATTTATGTCCATTTTAGTTTAAGTCTACCTCTACCTCTATCCTTACTATGGATTGTTAAAAGATCACTCTTTCTTAGTGGAACATCTAAAAGTCTTTGTTGTATATGTCCAAACTATCGTAATCAATTTTCTCTCATCAATTATCAATTAATTTCTGATCAAACAAATTACTGAAGATGGACATGGATGATTCTAGGCAGGTGAACCAAAGTAGATGAAACCAAGACATGCTTCTATAGGGTTCTAATCTATGATAATTGGAAACCATTCTACATGAAAATTGTTTAGAAGTTGTATTTCAAGCTTTGCTAAATAAAACATAGAACTATATGGCACAAGGGATTGTCCAATCACCATAGATGGTGCAATAAAGAAATTAATACCTGAAGCTGTCAATGGGCTATCTGGAGCATTCATAAACTGAACAAAAAAATCCTCCATGACGTCAGCATTGTAATTAAGTGAGGGTCTATCAGAATAACCCAAACCAGGCCAATCAACTATGGTAGCACGCCATTTTACATCTCCTTTTCGTGCAACGATATCTTTAGCAACCGTTCTCCATTCCTCAACAGTGCTAACATCTGAGATTGTGGGTATCATTAGAATATTTTTGACACTGGCAGCACTCTCCGCCTCATGTTCCTCGTAGTAGATATTGACAGAATTGTCATCAAATTTCCATTGCCACTCACCAGTCTAAAAGCAACAAGCAAGAGTATGATGAGAAGAAGGCACATAGATATCTTGCTCCAGTTTACAACAATAAAAAGTAGAAACAAAAGCAATACAATGGCCATATTAGACTTTGATTTCTATCAGCATCTAGATATTTCAAGGTTCAAACTACATGAATACCAAGTTAACAACAGAGATTGGAATTATGAAAAACTAACCCTCAATTAGTACATCAAGCCTTTCTACACATGTACACTTGTACATGCTCACAAAAAGAACGAAAATGTGACATCTATGTGGCCAATGTATCTGCATGTGAATTTGCTCAAACTAATTCATTTCCAAATATGTGCAACATGCAATCTAACTTCCTATGGCATTACAATTGAGTCAAACCTGAAAACAAAATCAGTAGGACATGAATACAGAAGATACAAGCATTAAGCAAAGGAATTGTCAAGTGAAAAATTACACAGCCCAAACCAAGTTGTAAACTGTCTCACCAGCTCAATAATACCAGCAGAGCTTTAGTCTCTCTTTTTCTGTTACAGTTATACAGTTATACATGACTACCAACTACATTTGGAGTGTAGTATACAGTTATACATGACTTACAAAGTATTCAAAGTTACAGGCATTTGCTCAGAATTTGGAACCAGACAATGTTGGCACTGTAATTATAGACACATGGTCCAATTTCAAGTATCTAGCCAGCACAAGCTACTTACCTTGCTAGTTACAAACACAATAAACACTCAATCGAGTTACCCAATCACAATTCTCCACTAAATAAAGGACTCAATTAGCTAACCCAGCCAATCTTTCCACATAAGCAGCTCAAAACAGCACCAATTCATATAAAACAGATTCCAAACACTTAATCTTGACAGTTTGGAAAGTCGGTTAACTTAAAAGGATCTCCAATTCGAATAAAAACACTTCTCCACAAAATTCCGCAATCCTTCAACCCATTCAAACTTCAATTTAGAGCTTGCATATAGTAATTCTTTGTGCTTGAACTTACTGAGGAAGAAATGCGGGATTACCTTCAATAAAGTAGAGGCCTTTTCCGCCACAGCGGAAGGGTCGGAAGGGTCCAGAGAAGAAGAGATGCACCGGATTCGAAGGGGCTTCGCCACCCGAAGAGAGAGGAGACGACAGCGAGAGAGATGGGACGCGCGAGAGAAGTTCGCCGGGGGAGGAGAGAGGAAGAGAGCAGCGGAAGTCGCCATGGCGCGGGAGGAGGACTCTTGGGGTCAGGGTTTGGATCGGAATTCGGAAGAGAGAGGGAGGAGAGGCGAGGAAACGTGGCTCCCTTCCATTTCCGCTCCGACTTGTGACCAGGAGTCCGTAATTTTTAAAGACCAGAAAATTCTAGGACCGGAGATGCACGTTATTGCTTGACCCTGATTGCATGATCCCGACCATTGATCAGTGATATTTGTTGACGATGGATGGTATCGACGGCGTATAATATCCGATCAGTGACAATTTGGGCGGATAATAAATGATAAAATAAAAGTATACGGAGTCCGTTTGGAGAATAAAAATTCTACAAATAGCCTTTTTATAATGCATCATTTGGTTCCCGCTGAGTTAAATTCTGATCGAATTATGGACAATTTTGCAACCGCGACGATCCAAATGCATAAAATATTCATTGAAATCATACCAGTATGCAATGAAATTTATAATATATTTAAGAAGTTAAATTATTATACTTAATATTCTATGTTATATAATTAAAGAGTAATAATAGAAAAAAAATTAAGAAAAAAAATATTGGAAGATATTATCTTTTATTTCACCTTTTCTTATTTCATCCCTATCTTATTTCATCACTTCTTCTCAAATACAATTTCATGCCATTTATTTATAAAAAAATAGTAAAAGATGTTACAAGTAATACCAATAGACATAACCTCCATTAGAATACCAATGGACATCATCTTTATAACTTGATATAATCTCCCCTTAAAATACCAATGGACATCCTTTTATTAGCAATATTATAACACTCCTTCGGATGTTTATTTATTTGACATGTACATCATTCATGCCTTTTATTTAAAGGGGATACTGCCTCATTAAAAACCTTGCCAAAAAAATCTAATGGGACAAAACTATAGCTAAAAAAAAGAGTACAGTATTTTGCTTCCTTTTTTACTGCATCTTTTGATATACTTTCCTTAAAATTATCATTCGAGATCCTTGAGTCGTCGTACTCAATTTTTTAGACTAACTCTTCAAATCTCTTTGTAGATAGTATTTTCGTAAATAAATCAACAAGATTATCGCTAGATCGAACTTATTGAACATTAATAGCACTACTCTTATGAAGGTCATGAGTGAAAAAGAACTTTGGGGATATATGTTTTGTTCTGCCACCTTTGATATACCATCTTTTCAGTTGAGCTATGCAGGCTATATTATCCTCATTCAAAATAGTTGGTACCTTCTTTTGAGAGAATAATCCATGTGTTTTCTGAATGTATTAGATTACCGATCTAAGCCATACACATTCTCGGCTTGTTTCATGAATTGTCAGAATTTTGGTATGGTTAGATGATGTAGCCATAATTGATTGCTTTGTAGAACGCCATGAAATAGCAGTGCCACATATATAAAGACATAACCCATTTGTGATCGACCATTATGAGGATCAGACAAATATCCTGTATCTGCAAAACCTACCAACTCGGATTTGGATAAATTTGAATAATACAAACCCATATCCATTGTACCTTTGAGGTATCAAAATATATGCTTAACACTTATCCAATGCCTCCTTGTAGGCGAAGAACTATATCTTCCTAACAAGTTTACTGAAAAAGATATATCAGATCGAGTGTGAGTCGCAAGATATATTAATGCACATATTGTTCTAAGATATGGTATTCAGGACCAAGTAGTTATTCGTCATCTTCCTTAGGTTGGAAAGGATCTTTATCGATTTCAAGTGACCTTACGACCATTGGAGTACTCAATAGGTGTGCTTTATCCATATAAAACCTTTTAAGTATCTTTGCTGTATAAGCAGATTGATGCACAAAAATCTCATTCTTAAGATGCTCGAGCTACATGCCAAAGCAAAATTTTATTCTTCCAAGATCTTTCATTTCAAATTCCTATTTTAAGTAATCTGCTACCCTTTAAAGCTCTTTAGGAGTTCCAATCATGTTCAAATCATCAACATATACTACAATGATCACAAATTATGATTCAAATCTCTTTATAAAGACACAAGGACATATGAGATTATTGTTATAGCCTTATTTCAATAGGTATTCAGTCAATGATTATACCACATACGCCATGCTTGTTTTAACCCATAGAGAGACTTCTGCAACTTTATCGAATAAAGTTCTCTCGAATTAGAGTTAGACTTTTCATGCAATTATAATCCTTCTGGGATTTTCATATAGATATCATTGTCAAGTGAGCCATATAGATAAGCTGTCACTATATCCATAAGACGCAATTCAAGTTTTTCATGCACTTCCAGACTAATCAAATACTAAAAAGTTATTGCATTCACCACAGGAGAATATGTCTTTTTATAATAAATACCAAATCTTTATGAGAATCCTTGGGCAACTAGTCATGCTTTATACCTCACAATTTTATTATCTTTATTTTGCTTTCGCACGAATACCCATTTATATCCTACAGGTTTTACACCAGCAGGTATTTGGACAACCGGGCCAAAAACTTTACGTTTCGCTAGTGATTTTAATTCAGAATCGATTGCATCCTTCCATTTTGGCCAATCTTGTTGATGATTACATTCTGCCATAGACATTAGTTCATGATCCTCATTTTTATTTTTAATATTTTGCGCAACATAATATGTAAACTTATCATCGACGATCATTTTATATTGGCTCCATCTTTCCCCAGTTATATCATAATTGATAGAGATCTCTTTATTTTCTTTGATTTTAGGTACCTTATTCTTAGACTCATCTGGAGTCTCAATTACTTCTATTATTATATTAGGGATCTTTTCTCGCGTCACAGTATCTTCAATCTGATCATCTAAATGCTTTGCTCATTTTCTTTTGTGATAGTTTTTATCTTTGAAACTAACTGGTTTACCACACTTTACTTGTCCCTTTATCTCATTAGCAGTGGTAGGTTGTTCTTCAAGGTTTTGCATGTGAATTATCTTCTAAACTTCAAGTTCATGTTGTTTTGTATGAGGATCGAGATGGGACAATGATAATTCATTTTAACTAATTTTTTTTACCAGCTGCTTATTTTCTCCTCTTAATGTTGGAAAAATAGACTCATCAAAATGATAATCGGCAAAATGTGCCATAAATAAATCTCCTATAGATGATTCAAGATATTTAATTATAGATAAAGATTCATACCCAACATATATCCCTAACCTCCTTTGAGGTCCTATCTTAGTGCGTTGTGGTGGAGCAATTGGAATATAAACCGCACATCTAAAAATTCTTAGATGAGAAATATTTAGTTCCTCACCATAAACCAATTGTAACGGAGAGAATTCATGATAATTCGTTGGCCTGATGCGAATAAGTCCTGTTACTTCTGTTATTATACTGGGGATCTTTTCTCGCGTTACAGTATCTTCAATATGATCATCTAAATGCTTTGCTCCTTTTCTTTTGCAAGGGTTTTATCTTTGGAACTAACTGGTCTACCACGCTTTACTTGTCCCTTTATCTCATTAGCAGTGGTAGGTTATCCTTTAGGGATAATAATTTTGATAAGAGCATTTGCAGCTGGTATACGTGACTTTGTCAATCTTTTAAGGTCAGTAAATGTGTCTGTTTCTGAACTTCAAGTTCATGTTGTTTTGTATGAGGATCGAGATGGAACAATGATAATTCATTCCAACTAATTTTTTTTATCAGCTACTTATTTTCTCCCCCTAATATTGGAAAAATAGACTCATCAAAATGATAATCAACAAAATGTGCCATAAATAAATTTTTTGGAGATGGTTCAAGATATTTAATTATTGATGGAGATTCATATCCAACATATATCCCTAACCTCCTTTGAGGTCCCATCTTAGTGCGTTGTGATGGAGCAATTGGAACATAAACCGCACATCCAAAAATTCTTAGATGAGAAATATTTGGTTTCTAGCCATAAACCAATTGTAACAGAGAGAATTCATGATAATTCGTTGGCATGATGCGAATAAGTATTGCTGCATGTAAAATAGCATGTCCCCATGTAGACAAAGAAAGTTTTGCTCTCATAAGTAATGGTCTTGCAATCAGTTGGATCCATTTGATAAGCGATTCTACAATACCATTTTGAGTATGAATTGTTGGGAATTGTATCCTAAAGCCAATCATTTGATGATTGTGCTGATGTAAATTGTATATAAATTGATATATTAATAAAAGTTATTTGGCAGTTTATTCATTACAAGAACATCTTCTTAATACTCCTGAAAGTAATGAAGCCCTTAGGATCTTCCTCACGATAAAGGAGGATTTATCTTAGAAGGTCCTTAAAAGAGTTCGCGACCAAATGATATACTATGACAGGGCCATAGTACTATCAATTATAGGACGTTGTATATCATATTTGTTGGTTATCCTCTTAACCAAGGAGTGTAGAGACACTGGTATGACATACAGGTGAAAGTGTAGGAGTACATTTCACCGAACGTGACTCATTTCGGATACTCTGCTGTCAAGAGTTAATCCGAGAAGATATAGGTATAAGTATCCTTCAGACCTGAAGATCACAACCAGTGGCTTACAAGCAACTCATTGTACTTAGGTGCCGGACCACCTGGATTTCTAATCCAGCTACGAAAGGTTACTGGGTGCAGTCAAGTACTTGTGGTAGTCAGTTGTGGATCAAGATGGAATTTGACCTATCCCATTAAAAGGAGAAATGCTTGTGTTTCAATTTAGCAAGACCTTGGCCAAGGCACTTCATGTGAAAGTCACATGATCACTAAAGTTGAAATCACTTTATGGATTTGCTATTTAGAGTTGACAGGCTCTTAAGCCATCCTTAGCATTTGTGGTCAAGAGGATGAATTATACGGTAACTGTTTCTTAGGGTTCTTGGAGTTTGCTCGGCAACTCTTCGACCTATCCGGACGTCGGGTTCCATTGCTAGATGGGCACATCGATTAGTATAGAAAGTTGTTTCTATGCTACCGGCTTAGGTTCGAACCTAGAGAGTCACACGCATAGAAGTTTCCTAGGATGATCTATTTGCTGATCAACGATTGAGAATCGTATATGATTTAATTAATCAATTTGATTGATTGAATTATCTCAATTGGGTTAAGTACAATTGAATAAGATTCAATTTGGTTTAAGTCTATTAGAAGGACAAGTCAATTTCAAATATTGATTTGAAATTAGACTTGATTTGAATTTAAATAGATTCAGGACTAGCCAAATTTGATTTGGGCTTGGACCATGATCTATGTGGGTTAAGTCAAATAAATTCAGATCAGAACCCAAACCTCTCGAATATGGATCTCATCTCTCATCTCATGAGATAGAGCATGACATCTCGGATTTAAATGGAGACTCAAAAGATCTTGCGACGCCGAACGTCGGATTTATCCCTCGTCTCTTTGGTTTTCTCCGAACGACGGAACTAAACCAAACGCCGCGACTCCTTGGTTTTCTCGGAATTAAACCAAGCGCCGCGCCTTCGGCGTCTTCGCTTTTGCCAAACGACGGATTCTTAAATGTCAGAATTAAATGTCAAGGCTAAATCTAGACTATAAATAGAGGGCATTCCCTCACCAGAGAACACAGAACAAAAATAGAACAACAATACACGATTTGTCGTGGATTGTAATTCTAAATTGTCGTGGATTGTAATTCTAAAATGTTAGAATAGAAAATCCTGGTGATTCTGGTGTTAGCGGAAGCCTGGTGGATCTTGGAGGAAGATTCAAGTGAGAGGATTCAAGATCAGCAAAGCTATTTTTCCGCGAGCTAGCACTCCCGGAAATCTGATCATTCGGGG
>UESW01003857.1:423246-506797 GCA_900491605.1 Calamus simplicifolius
CTATAGCATATGCTTCAAACTGTTGCTATTTTGTATAGTATAAACCAGAGAAAAAATGCAAGGCAATTTTTCTAATATACATTTCTTGCTTGAGATTGTACTTGTAATACATAATATCAATATTGCCTCCATAGTTGTCTCAATGATATCCATTTATGCGAATATCTTTAAAACTCAATAATTTCTTTGAACCTTTCAGAATATAAGGCATCAATAATTATGAATTTTATTCCTCCAGGCAAAATGATATGGGCTCTTCTAGAGCCTTCAATCAATTTTGCACTATCACAAATTGTATTGACATTGTTGCATATATTCTTAAGTAGGAAAAGTATTTTATATCTTTAAGTATAGTGTGTGTTGTAGCAGGCACAAATTGTTGTTGTCGATAAAAGATCCTACTCGAGATAATTTCATTTTCTTCGTGTAAAGAATGATATTTAGTAAAATACAAATTAGAATACAAGGTATATAAAGGCATAAAAACTAAAAGTCATAATCATCATTGCATCAGTTTCTTTAAAACAAAACATATGTATAATAAGACTTTTATTGCATGGTATTATCTGATAACAAGGATAAAGTTCAACAAGGTGTTTTGTCGTACGACAGGTACGCGACCAATGATCTTCATTCTACAACGATAGTAGTTATCCACCAAAATTTTACTTAAGTCCCCTTTGCATTTTTCAATTTTCTTCTCATTTTCTCATTTTTTTTCTACTTCAGATAGTGAGGATGAGTTTTAAACATGACCATCGTAATAAACAAAATGTCCTCAACCACGTCTCCATCCGCATCCACGACCACGTCTTTGTTTATAAATTAATATGTAGTCTCATTCACTTTAGGAAAATGGCACAGAGCCAGTTGGATGGCTTCATGGTTTTCATTAAAGTTCATTATTTGTGTTCAGCCTTAGAAGGCAGGAATTAGTTCAAATATTTTCTTAAAACCCTTTTTTTCAATATTGTTGCTGCAGGAGAGAAGCATGGAAAGTAAAAGGTTTTTTTCAGCATATCCTCATCGGTCGATTTTTTTTTCAGCATATCCTCATGTAAACTTTTTCTCCATATAATTTCGATTGGGAAGTAATTTTGAACATAGCTGAATTATATTCATTTACTGTCTTATAATCTTGTAGATATAAGAGCATCAGTCATAACGAGCCTTAAGGAGAATAACTATTTTTTTTTATGGTCATAACGCTCTTTAGGCTATTCCTCAAAGTGGTGTCGAGGAAAGATCATTGCTTTTGCTTGTCTTGATTGGATGCCTCGTTATCATTTTTAATTATATCACCAAGGCTTGGTCTACGTATCAGTATCAAGTATTCATGATAGATAATTTTTGCCCGTGATATCTAGTGTCACAAAATCAAGTTTTACCAAATTTACCATAGCAATACTATCAAAGTACACAAAGTAAATTAATACATAACCTTTTATTAGAATGAAAATTATTTTAAATTTATCAAGGACTAGAGACATCGTTTATATATAAATAATTTACCTCACTAAAAGTTTCTTCAACAAATGTAAATAATAAGGTAGAAAATCAATAAAAGTTTCTCTTATTTCATCTTTTCTTATTTCATCAGTATCTTATTTCATCTATCATTCTATTTATAGACAAATGGTAAAGATATTACAGATAATATCAATAGACATAACCTCCTTATAACCTCTTTAGAATATCAATGGACATCCATTTTATTAGAAATATTATAACAGTATAGTGAATTATAATAATATCATGTTAGAGTATATCATTTTTAATATTATAACTAATAAAGTATGAAGCAACATATGGTATTAAATGATATTAACGTATTAAGCTTATTAATTAAGGTTGATCAAAGATATTTAATTATTGAAATATGGTAGACCAAATGTAATTTAGATTATCATGACCTTATTTTAGGGCTAAAAATGGATTGGATACGGATAGTAGTATATCTATATTTGTATCCATATTTTTCAACTGAATATGGATACGGATACTAAACGGATATTAAAATTTATTTCCATATTTGTTCTATATAGATACAAATCAGAGCATATCCATATTTGTTATATACGGATATGAATACAAATAGGATATCAAGCATGTCCATATACGGATATGAAAATAGATACACAAACCTGAGCCTCTCTTTTACCTAGGCTTCATGAAATTCTCACTACACACTTGCACATCATCCAATCACTTCTCTCTTAATGTACTTAATTGGAATAAAAACATTAAAATCCACTTTGATATAGTTACTAGGGTAAATTGAAAACAAAGGATAAAAATATTTTTTTTATTAGATATCCGAATCCATATCCGTATTAATTTTTTGATTAGATATCCAAATCCATATTTGATTAATTTTTTGATTAGATATCTGTATCTATATTTGATTAATTTTTAATTAAATATTTAAATTTGTATCCGTATCCGATTAATTTTTTGATTAGATATTCAAATTCGTATCCGAATCCGATTGGACTGAAAAATAAATATCTAAATATGACATAATTCAAATACGAATAGGATGTGGTCAAAGTTTATCCTATCCATTTTTAGCCCTACCTCATTGGGTAATTATTATTATTATTTTATATGATGCATGTTAAAGGATTATTTGTGAATTTTTACTCATGGTTGGGTGCCTAAATAGGTTATCAAAGCATGTTTCTTAAACCAAAATTCTTAGAAGAAGAGAAATTAGATGGCTTTCAAATCATCTGAACGTTTGGAACGTTGATTGTTGCAAATAGTTGCAAACATGTGTGAGGCTTATTAAAAGTATTCCCCTTTTTTTTTCCGGTATAAACGGAATTACATCATTCTAGGGTGACTCAGTCCTATACTATCAGAATACAAAATTAAGTTCAAACCAGGAGGACAACATTCATCGGACTTCCAGCATCAGAATCCAGAATGATCAGCCACTCTAGCGGCAATCCAGTCAGCCGCTGAGTTAGCTTTTCTGAAGATATGACTGATCTGTATACTTGAACTTCCTGTAGAAAAGAACGAATATCAGAATCAGAAAGTATTCCCTTTTAACTCTAGCCTTTTGTCAGCAGCAACCACGCCTAATTAGACTAGAAATATTAAAACGCGCCGACCTGCTTGAACGCCAGTTTAGACCGGAAAAAAACCACCCTAATTAGACTAGAAATATTAAAACGCGCCGACCTGCTTGAACGCCAGTTAGACCGGAAAAATTAAGGCACATATAGGGCCTGTTTGAACGCCTAATTAGACTTATCTTCGCGAAAGGTTCCTCAAATAACTGATTTCTTTTAAGAAAGAGGAAACGATCGGGAAATACCGATGCAATTGGGGCGGTTTTAGATCATAAATTTTCCAAAATATTAAGATTTGAAGAAATCAAAAAATTCTAGGAGTTTAATTACGGAAATTATGTCCGGCGAACAATCAATTCTAGGGGTGTCAGTTTCCAATTTCACAAAAAAGCCATGATTCTGCTGGAAATTGAGATCTTTATAAAATAATACGGAACTGATTAGGACTGAGGTTTTCTCTCCATCCTTCCCCTTTTTTTTAATTTTTTTTTTTTTTTTTGTGAATATAGTGGAGAGAGATTGATAAATTTTAGGTAATAACTTTACCAAATCATGATCCGGTTGGCGTCCACAAGACCCAAAACAGGAGACTTTATTTGCTTCACAACAAAGAAACACGTGTAATGCCTTAATCGCAAACAGAATTTTCTAGAAAGGAAACGCTGATGTTGAGTTCCCACTCTTAATTTGTTCTGATTCGATTAAAGCGAGCGTTCCAAACAATCAAATTTATGGGCCACAAAGACAAATCCTTCGAGAAGGAAGCTCTCGATGATATGGTAATGGAGAATCGATAATTATAGGGCCTGAACAAAAGGCTCCTTAATGGGCGAGAAATTCTTTCTATGGCTTTCAAAGGCTTTGAGGCGACGCATGCTTTGAAGGGAATTTATATCGATCTTGGTGGAGAGAGGGGTTGGAGGGTCGTTTTGGTTTGGGGAGTCGAATTGGTTCAGAACCGTAGCAGCAGGTATGGCGTCCTTTCTTTTTTTTTTTTTTTTTTTTTTTTCTTTTTTCAATGCTGTTTTAATATTTGAAGCACTAGTTTTAATTTTAATTTTTGATATGAAGCAAAGAAAAGAGTCACATCTTTGGCTAAAGTTTAATATGGAAGGTCCACTGTACTTAAGAGATTTGGGATCGTAATAAATAAATAAAGGGGGTCCAGGATTGTAGGTGGAAAAGCTGTTCCAATTTTTAATCTAAATTGCCTCCGTAGTGGAGTTTCTTTTTGTTGTGCTAGAGGGCCATGGCCGGATCCGCCTGTTAGAAAGAAAAGAGAGAGAGAGAGAGAGGAGAGAGGATTTCGGCTTGAAGGGAGGCAACTTTCAAAGGGGAAGGACCCTTTGTGAGAGAGAGAGAGAGAGAGGGGAGCACTTGTATCTCAGGATCGTCAACCGTCCCTTTCCACCCACCCACCTCTTGTGCTAGGGAAGGCTCCACCTGATGGAAATCAAGCGAAGATGGCCCGGTCCTCCATGCTTCCAAGGTGCTTGATCCAGTGCTGCTGAGAATTTAGGTGGGTCGGTGCCGGAGGACAATTACAGCTCGCCCGTGGTTCCACGTTGGGGCAAAGGCTTGACGAGTTCAGCCAAAAAAAATCGCCGTCAATTTGCCTTGGGGCCTACGTCGGTTGAGTCGATTGGTTCCTGGCCTGTTTGCGTTACGCGTAAAATTAAATTTGATTTGATCGGAGAAGCGCGTTGACGCTGATGCATGGGCAAGGCAAGGTTTGGATTGAGACTTTGAGTCCGTTTGACTGAGCCAGGCTCGGGTAGGCCTTGGCCCAAAAAGTCTTAACCCCATCACAACTGTTCCCCTGGTCTTCAATTCCGACCAGAGTGGCCTGACTTTTATCTCACGCCAACAAATGGGACAAAAACCTTGGGGGAAAAGTTCAACCATTCGGTTTGGCAGTACATGGGGAGCTCAGCTGTTTCTCAAATAAAAGTAGCTTTAGTTTGGCGGCAAACCTGGCCATGAGATTGAATCAAAATTTTTCGAACCTGATAACTTGGTCGGTAGGAGCCAACAATAACTTGTCTCCCATGCCCGGATTTCAGAAGCCTCGCCTGGATCATCTTCTCAAAGTTTATCCTTTCAACAAACCTTATCTCAGTCGATAGGCACTCCAGAAAAGAAAAGAAAAGAAAGGAAGGAAAACTGTTAGAGAGAATACCTTTTATC
This sequence comes from Calamus simplicifolius, assembly GCA_900491605.1. Taxonomy (NCBI): domain Eukaryota; kingdom Viridiplantae; phylum Streptophyta; class Magnoliopsida; order Arecales; family Arecaceae; genus Calamus; species Calamus simplicifolius. The sequence goes on from UESW01003857.1 coordinate 428,514, forward strand.
TCAAAGGAACTTGTGGTGAAAAAAAAAAAAAAAAATGGCCCTCTTCTTTAACAACTCAAGATCTCACTTAAAAGGCTGGCCGAAAAACTTTATTTCAGCTCTCTAATTGCACATGAACCATCTCAAACATGAAATCAACTCTGCAGATATTTACCCTCTGTTTGGATAGAGAGAAAACTAGGGAGGAAAGAAAACTAAGAGGAAAAATAGGAGAGAAAATAAAATTTATCTTGTTTGGATGAAGAGAAGGAAAGAAAACTAAAGAAGAAAACAGAGGAAAAAAAAATGGTGGCTCTACATAAAAGTTTCTCTCTCATTTTTTTTAATTCCAATATTGACCCTTCCAAAAAATAAGAATATTATTGTCATTATAAATTATTAACTTTTCTCTCCTCTCAATTTTCCTCCCACAAAATATTTTCTCTTCAATTTTCTTTCCTCCTACTTTTCTCTCCTCTCAATTTTCTTTCCTTCCACTTTTCTCTCCATCCAAACAGAGCATTAGATATTTTGAAAGGGATTTATTTTCTTGTGCAATGACTTGATGCAAGCTGTAATTTATTTCTATTTAACAAAGGAAATAAATATTGATGTGATTTTTGTTCAACGTTTTCCACTTGTATGCGATTAGAACGGGGAAGTTATGTGCTGGTCCCAGTTATGTGCTGGTCCATCAATGGGGCCGTGTCCGTTGGACATCATGTTTATATTCTAATTTTCCTCCGACTTGGCTCAAAGGGACTAGAGACAGTTAAATGTCACCAAAGCAGTTTTGAAAGCAAATTGAGCTTGTAGTGGGGGTTATCTGTGGTGGAGAAGAAAAGAGGATGATGACAAATAGCCCTTATGGAAAGTTCATAGCATTGAAAACAGAAGTCCAACCCATTATTTCCAAGTCTTAACCTTTGTGGATGTCTTGCACCATGAAACACTTCATCCGAGAATTGTCCATAGACTTCCCCATTAAGTAGCCTGTAGATTATTATTCATTCCTTCCACAATTTGAAAATTCTTAACCACCCTTCTTCTCGATTGAAAGAATAATCTCATGGCGACTTGATGCAATTCTCAACATATTTAAATGCTCTGTTTTTGGCTTGGCCAAGTCAGACTTAGGCATGCGCATGCTAAACTTTGATCAAACATAACATCAATTCAGTGATTAGGTGCTCTATGTGTGATTTGAAGAGAGAGAGAGAGAGAGAGAGAGAGAGAGGCCTTTCCATATAAAAAAAAAATGGAGGCGTGAAGAAACCATCTTTTCAATATCATGTATGACCTTTTAAATTCAATCATTCTAGTTTCTTGACGTGGCCAAATGGTTCAAAAACAAATTAGATTATTATAAGAAATAGATTGGAATTTTATATTAGACTGCAGGACAATTGACAGGTGAAGACTCTTGAGGCTTTCTTGGACAAATTATAGCTTAAGTTACGGCGAATTCACTCGTCTGTTCTCTGGAAGGTTTGTTTTTTATCACTAATTTTCTATTGATCGACTGTTATACATTGTTGCTATCAGGACGAATCATCGAAAACAAGGAGCACATACCATCTTTGCTTTGGCCTACAATGCCGGCAGGAATACGACCTTAGCCAGTTCATATCTACCGACAAGTTAGAAGGTTCTTAGCTACAACATCTGAGATTGTTTATATGAACATGGCATTTGGAACTTGTTAGCTGAATCTGTTGATCTCAATGAACAGGGCCAGGTCAGGAGCTCGTTGGGAACTTAGGCTGGAAATTTAACAAACCAAGAGCAGGTGAGATTCCTCCACTGTATCATTAGAATTCACATTAGTCTTTGAATGACTAAAATGAGTAGAGAACTACTGTCATCTTATTAGTCTCAGCAGGGGTAGAAAGCTAACCAAATACAATTGCATGAGTGCTCCAAGGTCAACTTTTTTTGTGAGGCTTTAACCATCTATTTGTTTTCGACCACACATGATAAAGATTGGGCTCGAAAATTTGTCAATTCCCACAGTTTGAGGGGGCCTATTGGCCTAGTCAGCTTTTCATATTTGATCCCGTTCTCCTCAAAACACTTGGCTGGAAATAAATGGACTTCCCAACAGACAAATCCACTAAGCAGTTAAGAAAATAATAACAGACCGGAGATTTTTAAGCAACCATGGAGTTTACCATCAGCCTAGTGGTTCTCATGTTCTTTTCCACCCCTGCTCCCTTCTTCCTTCAACTTCACCTCAGCAACTCCTCTCCAATATTTGATTAATTAGGTGGATTTCGACCTCCTATAACCATGTTTCAACACCAAGCTTCATATCCTTTCATTTGAATCATGCTATGCTTTCCATTTTTACAGGTGGTGGGTCTATTTCTCCTGCAAATTTTCCATGAAAGAATGAGAGAGGGCTCAAATTAGTCATCCATGATTGCTTCTAAATGAGACAAGGCCACAAGGGTGGGTGGGTTGCAGCAATGGATATCAGAAAAGTTGCTGTTACTGGCAACCCTATTGGTTCCTTGAATAAAGAGTCCTTGAATGATATCATATTCAGAAAAATGGCTCTTTTCATCAGTTCCTGTTGGTTTTTCATCTCCAATTCTCTCATCCTTCTGATTAGCTTCCTAGCCAGACAAGTTTTCAGGTAACTGAATTCCATGGCCGATTTTCTTTTGACTTCATAATTGTTATGTTGTGTGGAAATTAATAATAGGTTCTTCTTCTTTTTTTTTTTTTTTTTTTTTTTTTTCTTTCCTCTATCTCTGCAGAATATTTAAGATAGACGATAGTTCTCAGGATGATGATTACAACGTTTTGGCACTGGAGCCAAGGTGTCTAGAGCTGATGCGAAGTTTTACTGAGTTCGAAGAGAAGGATTATGATCTCTTACAGGATACTGAGTTTGAAGAGAAGGATTATGATCTCTTACAGGATAAAGAGACATCAAATTTCAGTTTCAAGTTTCAGTATCAAATTTCTGAAGATCAGAGAGGAAGCAATGAAGAACCTATTGTTCCTGTTCCTCCAAAGGAAGAACCCATCAGTCCTGTTGTTGAGGGAAAAGAACCATCCGTTACCACAAGCATTAGTAAGTACCGCTTCTTAGCTGAGAAAGATTTCAGTGGCTTTGTACAGGAACCAGAGGTCAAGACTTTCCGTGTCCAGGAGTCGTATATTGGCTCTGAAACAGATTATTTATGCGATAAAGATACACTAGTCGACAGGTCAGGTACCAGTTTATTGTCTGCAAAAGATTTTCAACAGCCCACTGTGGAATCTGTTAATGTTGATGCTTTATGTAAGCAAGGTGGGTCCAAAGATGCCATATTGATCGAAAACAAGCACCTGGCGAAGGAAAAGGCTGTTAATTATGAGACTAGTTCAGCAAAGGATTTCCAAGAACCCAGTAGTCTAAATGCAATAAAGAAGCTAGGTGAATCAGAAGATGCCATACTGATCGAAACCAAGTACCTGGAGAAGGAAAAGGCTGTAAATTATGAGACTAGTTCGTCGGGTGAGAAAGGAGGAGGTTTTCAGTCAGCAAAGGATTTCCACGAACCCAGTAGTCTAAATGCAACAAAGAAGCTAGATGAGTTGGAAGATGCCATATTGATTAAAAACAAGCTCCTGGAGAATGAAAAGGCCATCGATTCTGGGACTGGTTCATCCGGTGAGAAAGAAGCAGGTCTTCTGTCAGCAAAAGATTTCCAACAACCGGGTGTCAAAGAAAATACAGCGAGGAAGCTAGGAAAGGCAGAAGATGTGGTGTTGATTAAAAACAAGCTTCTGGAGAAGGAAAAGGCCATTGCTTCTGAGACTAGTTCATTGGGTGAGAAAGAAGTAGCCTTTCTGTCAGCAAAAAAGTTCCGAGAACCCAATGCCGAAGATGTTAGTGCTAAGATTCTACAGGCAACAAGGAAGCTAAGTAAGTCAGAAGATGTGATATTGATCAAAAACAAGCCCCTGGGAAGGAAAAGGCCATTAATTACAAGAAAGGAAGAGGTTTTCTATCAACAAAAAAATACAAGAACCCAGCGTGGAAGGTGTTAGTACTTATAGTCTAAGTGCCATACGGAAGCAAGGTAAGTCAGAAGATGTGATATTAATCAACAACAAGCTCTTGGAGAAGGAGATAGCTACCAATTCTGAGACTAGTTCATTGGGTAAGAAAGAAGTGACTGATGGAGCAAGGTTTTTGCCGGAGGATTTCCCTGATTTTGATTCGGATTCTGAATCTCCTAGTTTCAGTGATGGGTACTCAGTAAAGGACCTCATCGTGGATTCGACAGCGAAGGTTTCTTATCAGAGAGAGATTCTGTTGGTTATGAGATCGGATCAGACACTACAGAAGCTTCAATGAATACTAGCAGGTATAAAACAGAACTGTTAGAAGATATCAACAAAATGGAAGAAGACCTGCTGCAATTTTACCACAATGATTCAGGATCAGCAGATTTGAGTGGTTGTTTTCCTTATATTGAGAATAGAATCAATCCTGAGAGCATTGATTCAGATGATATCTGGTCAGAGAATGAGTCGAGCAAACCTGCATCGGAACAAAAAGAACTGAACGAGGGAGAGGCTGAATCAAGGGAATTTCAAAAGGTCAAAGAAAGAAAACGGCCTGGTTCAAATGCATTGCACATGGACTTCACTGATTCAAGTGATGACGAGCTTTATTCAGAGAGGCATATTGGCAGCTTTAGAAAGAGCTTGGATGAAGTCTGGTCTGTGAGTGATTCGGCCGACCCTGAAGCTATACTCAAGGAATTAGATGAAATGGAGGCAGAAGATTTTGCAAAGAATTGTAATTTTGAGAAAATCAAATCAGAGCCTTCAAACACAAGATGTGATGCTTCTACTGGTAGCCCTTTGAGACCAATTCACATTGCAGAGCAAGAGGATGCAGTGGAACTCAGAAGAGACATGGATGAACTGGATCAGGAATCTGAACTTGGAAGTGAAAAGAAATCACAAGAGAAGGATGTAGAGAAAAGTGAAGAGAACAATTTGAAGGATTTGAGTGATGAAGATTTGGATGATGAGGATTTTGATGAATTAGAGTCTCTCTGGGAACACCAGGATCTAATAGAACAGCTAAAAATGGAATTGAAGAAAGCAAAGGCCTTCGGGCTTCCAACCATTTTAGAAGAGTCAGAAAGCCCAAAGACAGTCGAGGATCTGAAGCCATGGAAGATCGATGAGCAGTTCTTGCATGAGGATCCAATGGATGAGTTGCACAAGTTCTACAAGAGCTATAGAGAGAGGATGAGGAAGTTTGATATCTTAAATTATCAAAAGATGTATGCAATAGGTGAGTCCAAATCTATTTTCTCTGTTCATAGCAGCATGTTATCAAAATATTCAGTTCTTAATTTGTATTTCATTCATTCCAACTTTTTTTCACTAACCTTGTTGACTTGAAAGGAATGTCAATTATTTACTAAACTATTAAAATGGCATACTTTAGTTGTCTGATAAAATATGTACTTCTCTTTCTCATCTGTTTGCAGGCTTTCTCCAGCTGAAGGATCCCCTTCAATCAATGGGTTCTCAAAAACCTTTGCTTTCTACCATCACATCCATTATTTCTCAAAGTTTCTGGCCTCATCATCGTAAGTCCAACACTAATCCATCAGAGAAGTTCATCAAGGAGCTCCGGGATGACTTGGAAGCAGTATACGTAGGACAAACATGCCTTTCATGGGAATTCCTCCGCTGGCAGTATGAAAAGGCTCGGGAACTACCAGAAACTGATCCTTACAGAAGTCACCAGTACAATCAAGTGGCCGGAGAATTCCAACAGTTTCAAGTGATAGTACAGAGGTTTATCGAGAACGAGTCCTTCCAAGGACCAAGGCTGCCAAATTATGTGAAGAATCGATGTGTTCTTCGAAATCTTCTTCAAGTACCTGTCATTAAAGGTAAGCTAAAAGAAACTTCTACTAACTACTGAAAGGAGTAAAGCATGCATTAAATGCTTCAATATATCCATGTCATGTGATATTGCATGCCTGCCAACAGTTTATAATATGCCTTTTATATTGAGGTATTTGTGTTACATGCCTTATCATTAATTTCAATGTTCCAGATTAGACAAGCTGACCACCAGATCTTAGATTTCTTATTTGCTTTGTTTTTTCATTCCTGAATATAAAATGTATTCATGTGTCAGTTGGCAAATTCATTTTCTGATGTTAGCTGGTTAAGAAATCCAAGTTACTCAATAAATTTTAACCCCTAAGGCTGCTTATGTTCCAGAGGATTGCTTAAAGGATAAGATGGAAGAGCAAAGAAAAGGTTACGATGCAATTACAAGTGAAATGTTAGAAGACATAATGGAAGAATCCATTAGAGCATTCTGGGAATTTGTCAAGGCAGACAAAGATGAAACTCCTGTGATCTTGAAGGGCCTAGTGGGAACTAAGGTTGAACTTCAAGACCCATCGGACTATGGTCTGATGATGGATATTCAAGCCACTTTGCAGAAGGTAGGCTTACTATTTTCCTTGCAATTATAGATTCCGCATTACTCTAGGAAAATAGTATTAAAATAATTGGAATTGTTGATTAAGCAAACACAAGATCATGACATGATTGATCAGATCCATTAACCGGCTTTGATGCTTACTAGTATAAACCTTATGATTTGTCAGAAAAATGAATTTAAACTTTATGTAGCACATTAGACTATATAACATTAGCATCTTAAATTCCTTGTTAAAAAGAAGACCAGTACTTTTAAGTAGTTCCTTATAGATTGATGGCAAAGATCACCACTGAATGCCTTTTCTACTCTAACCATCTTTTTGTCCCATGGTGCAGAAAGAGAAAAAATTAAAAGACCTTCTGAGAACTGGTAATTGCCTGGTCAAGAAGTTCAAAAGCCAAAGGAAGACAGATCCAATCAAGACCTTTTCTTCTCTCAGGTAGACCTGAAGCTAGTATCAAGGGTGCTGAAAATGTCCAGAATTACAACTGATCAGCTGGTGTGGTGTCATAAGAAACTGAACAAGATAACTTTTGTAGATAGAAAGATCCTTAGGGAGCCTGCATTTTTGTTATTTCCATGTTGAAATTGATGTTATTTTTATTTAAATGTAATTTGCATGAAGGAGAACCAGGTCTAATATATGCAGTTCTCCACATAGGTTCTTCAGGGTTCATTACACAGATAATAATGGACCACACTTCTATTTAGATTGTTAATCAAGTAATTATATAGGAATCTACTTGTATGAAATTTTTTCCCTAATGCTATTAGTTGGGTGGTGCCATACACTCAAAGGTAATTAGTCATTATATGTTTGATTTGTAAGTGAAATGACTGCCGCTGCATGCATAAGAGGGACTTGAACTCAGGCTGTCCAGAATGGCTTCTTCTGTTGTTCATACAGTACAAGATTCATAGAATGCATGGTTCATATATCAAGAGAATTAATTGGTAGGATGAACCAATAAGAATTAATGATAAATAATTAAAAGAATTGAAAGCTGAAAAGATTAATAATGCACGTTCCATATTTTGTCTTGCTTTCCTATTGCCTTCCCTTCCCTCCCTTCTCTTGACCATTCCTTTTGATGAATGCCTTTTCCTCTGCTTAATGAATGAATTGATAGGTTTTTCTCATCTCTTACATCAAAAAAGATTATTATCTATGATTTCAATTCTAATTAGAACACTATCCTTATCCTGGCTTAAGTTCTCAGCTTAGTTTGCTGACAAAGTTTTTGTTGCATTGGGGATGTGAGATTAACTGAGCTAGTGCATCAAATCAGGGAATAAGCTTTGGTCAGCTATAGGGTGCACAAAGTCACTGCTTATATGTAGATACTTTTCTAAAGCATGAGAGTTGTAGTAGTTTTGTTAAAGGAAAGGATATCTGATTCTGAATAATTGACTTCCATTTGTTAGCTTTTCAGAAAAATGAATGTAGAAATACGCCTCTATTGGTGATTATCACAGGCAAAAAAAAAAAAAAAAGATAATTGACTTAACATGCTTAAGAATGAAATTAAAAGTATGGATTAAAAATATAATGAAGATACTCAAAGCTTCGGTTTTAAACTCAAATTGAAGGATCAAGCTGAGAGCTAAGCATAGTCCTTGAGTGGTAGCTCCAAAAAGAGGCTCAATCAGTTGCCACCGACAAGCAAAGAGATGAGCCCGTGCCAGCTAGAAGTCTTTGTTGGTCCAAGGGTTGGTGTTTTGACCAAAATTTGGAGAGCATATAAAAATAATCATTGAAATATCTTTAAAAATATCATGAATTGTTCATAACCATTGTTTTCTTGGCTGGAATAATTTTCCAAGTCACATTCCAAAAACCAAATCAATCAAGATTGTTCAGCGATCTACGAGTTTTATTATTTGTTCATAAAATATTCACTGCTTCTGAAGCAAACACTTGTAATTTGTTTGATATGGTGTTTGTCTCTGTTGTTCCCCCTCTTCCTTATTTTCATTAATAAATCAGCAGATATATCAATGGTAATGTCCTTTAATTTTACTAATATTTGTCTGAATTTTGATAATCTAAATCCTTCCTAAATTTTTGATTGAATTCTTCAAATCTTCTTGGATTTCAGAGTTTCTATGCCTGCCACTTGTGCCATGACAATTGACACACGCGTGAGTGTGACTTTTTCCAGCTAGATTCAGAGCAGAACCTTACCAACCGTCATCATGCTTGTACGAACTAATGACTACAGGCCTACCCAACAAGCATGGCAACTGAAATGGGCAATTAAATACGTAGCTCTCTTCTAATTAATAGCCTTAACAATGCGAGGATAGCAATCCACTGGTCCATCTTCTAATTAACAAGCCTTAACAATGAAAGAAAAGCGGTCTTTTAACCAACCCCTCGTGGTTCAGATTCGGCACATTTTTCGGAAGCTAATTCTGCGGCTGGAATGCTGCCCGGGTTGCACATCATTCTGGACCATGGGTTTGGAGACCTGGTGATCCATACCCGCCTATGTTTTCCCAGATTTTGTATTATGATAAATTGGGCTTGACTCAACCAAGGAAGGTTTGATTGCCCGCCGCTTGTCAACAAGGAAGGTTTGATTGCCGCTTGTAAAAAAAAAAAAAAAAAAAGCGATCTACCATCTAAGATGTACATTCTTTGCTCTTGCCAAGTTTTCTAAAAATATATCTATAAGAATTCGGACCTAACCCAAAAGCTAGCCCAAAAATCTTATTAGGACTCCTTAATCCTATATAAATATCTAAAATTTTCTTATTATATAATCAATGTAAAACTAAATGTTCATTAGAATTTGCATCCAAATCCACTTCCTCACCGAATCTAATTATAAATACATAAAGCCTATAAGTAATATCTCTTAATCCACAAGAATATGATACATAGAGCCTATCTGCATTATCCTTTGCGGATTATGAGCTGAACCTACTTTGATATCATTTATCACCTCTTAAGATTTTGAACCATTTATCATAACTTAAAATTTTATTCAAAAAGGCTAGCCAAAAAGTTATTATTTAGATTTTTTGATTTTATATAAGTACTTAGGATATAACCAATATAAAAGCATAAACTTTTACATATATTCACTAGCACTTGACTATAAAGTCTTCTAATAAAGGCTGTTATCATACAAAAAAGTCCCAATTATTGATAAGTTTGAATAAATATTGGTGTTTTGCTTGGTTATCATTGCTGAGTAAAGTACTGATGAAGAAAAAAATAGGTATAATGGTTCTTAATTCTTATATATAAATTTTATTATTTTTAAAAAATGTACATATTTATCACTGAGAGTCGTCTAATTTTTTGTTTTAAATTTCTTCAGCCTTGGGAGGCATACTGAAATAGTATTAATAAAATTGCTTAATTGATATTAAGTTTTACTAGACTTTGCGACTAATCTTAAAAACTAATAAAATTGTGCTTGCTCCTCAAAGTCTTTCAAACTAGTCGTTCAAAATTTTTAACTTTTTGAATGGTATTCTTTCCTATTAAAGAAAAACTTTTATTAAAAAATTTTCATCATGTAGACATCTAAGTAGGCATCAGTTGTGCTAATTGGTTCATTCCTTCGGGCATCTAGAGTTATAGAAATTATGCTTGATATTTAAGTACAAATTATTGTGTGATGATAACTTTAATAAAAAAAGCTTGGTGATTTAAGTTTCCATAGGATAAAGCTGTATTAGTCATCCCACCCATTGCAATAGATTTTGAATCGATCTTGACCTTTTGATTTTCTCATCTTAACCATAATATATTGAATTATTGATGCTATAATTCTAAATAAATCTAATTTATTATAAAATATATATTTTGAAGTTTAAATATATTTAAAACTAAATAAAATATAAAAATTTTATGGTTTTATTTTTATTTAAAAAGGCAATTCAAGTAAGAAAAATCGGAACATCGTATATAATTTAAAACCTTAGGAAAGCTCATCACTTGTGTTAATGGATAAATCTCATAAAATATGATTTAAACGCTCAATATAGGCCGTATGGAGAAGGACAAAGCTTAAAAACTTGTTTCTAGAAAGAATTTAAGCTAGATCCCATGCAAATGGATTTAGAAGTTTTTAAGTCCGCCAAAAATTTTGTAAGCTATAGCTAGTCCTGGCTTGGACTAAACTCAGCCAAACAAGTAACAACAAACTACAATTTAGATAGGTTTAAGCCTAACAAGTTTAATCCAGTTCCTAGCTAACCTTGAGGCAAGGTTAGTGGTTTCAACTTTTGCTATTTAAATCTTTTTAATTCACTTGGTTCAGATTCAGGTCAATAGTTTGATACTAGTTGCCTACTAATAAGCCTAATGGAAAAAAAACGAGACTAGAGAATAAATTTTTAAACTTTAAATATATAATTTAATTTTGATTAAGATAGATGATTATGCGAATTATTTTCCAGCAAAGAATCTAAATACAATAAAAGTTTAAAAGAAACATAATTCTTTGATCGACAATGAAAGGAAAATAAGATATATCTTGAGAACTAAAGTATATCAACTATTGAGTTTAAAAATAAATTCATACATTTTGCTTTTCCAAATACAAATAACTTTTTATTTGTAATCTTACTTCCCTCACTTCCTTAAGAAGAGTTATGCTGGAACCTAACTCGATTGAGTTTCATATTTGAATAAGATTTTAAATCTAAAACTAATCGATTAATTAATTGAGTTGATCGAATTAGGTTTATGAAAAGGATTTGAGATCTAATAAATCATTTGGGTTAGTTTGGGATAAAGTATGACCTAAATCCAACTATAGAATTTTCAACTCAGGTTGAAATTGAATAAAATTAGATTTGTAATTAAGTCAAGTATTTAACTATTATTTTAAGCTAAAATTTAATAATTATTCATTAGAGGTAGAATGTTCATGTTTTTTCTAAAAAACTGGCAACTTTGACTTAAATTTTTATTTAAAATTTTAATTTCATTCAAGTAATTGATCATTGTTAAGTTTATAAATTAATTTTAAAATATATTGATATACTTAAAGATATTATAAATCAACTCAACTCATCTAAGCCTTTTCCCAACTACATGGGTCGGCTACATAAATCTGCTTCCTTTACTCTGCTCTATTCAAAACCAATCGATATTAAATTATAAATAGTTATATATTTTTAATTATTTTTGTTCATATTAGTTTAGGTTACCTTTATCTCTATCTTTACCATGAATTGTTAAAAGATCATTCTTCTAATTGAAGCATTTAAAGGTCTACATGATATATGTTCAAACTACGGTAATCGATTTTCTCTATTTTATCTTCAATTGGGGCTACTCCTATCATTTTCTTATATATTTATTTCTAATTCTATCTTTTAAAGTTTTACCACATATCCATTTTAACATACGCATTTCTGTTGCACTTAATTTATTCACATATTATTTCAATATTGCCCAACACTTTGTTCCATATAGCATAGCTGGCCTAATAGCAGTTTTATAATTTTTTTAATTTTAATAGGATGCATCGATCATACAATACTCCCAAAGCACTCCACTTAATCATCATGCTTTAACTCTATGATTCACATCTTACCTATTTTACCTTTGTGCTCGATAATTGATCCCAAATACCTAAATTTTTTACTCCTTGATATCTCTCGGTTTATAATCTTCACTATTTCTTCATTTGTATTTCCACTCCCACTAAAATTATATTTCATGTATTCAGTTTTATTTCTACTAATCTTAAAACCTCTAGATTCTAAAGCCTCTTTCTAAATTTCTAGCTTAACATTTACTTCAAATCTAGTTTCATCAATCAACACTATATTATCTGCAAATAACATACACCATGGATATCATTTTGAATATGTTTGGTTAATTCATCCATAACTAATACAAAAAGATATGGACTTAAGGTAGATCCTTAATGTAAACTTACAATAATTGAAACTCATTAGTTTTTTTAATTGTTGTTTTAATAATAGTTATTGCTCTATCATACATATCTGCTATCAATTTTATGTACCTTTTTGTAATTCCTTTTTTCTCTAAAATCTGGTATATTATTTCTCTAGATACTCTATCATATGCTTTTTCTAAATCAATAAAGACCATATGAAAGTCTTTTTTCTTTTCTCTATCTCTTCATCAATCTTCTTAATAAATAAATAGCTTTCATGGTCGATCTTTTAGGCATAAATTCAAATTAATTATTTGATACCAAAGTTTCAGTTCTTAATCAATTTTCTATTACTTTCTTCCATAATTTTATTGTATGACTCATTAGCTTAATCCCTCTATAATTTGCATAGTTTTGAATATCTTCTTTATTTTTGTATATGGGTATTAATATTCTTTTTCTCCAATCATCCAACATTCTTTTAATTGCTACAATCCTGTTAAATAAATTGTTAACTACGTGACTCCAATTTCTTCTAAGCCTTTCAAAACCTTAATAGGGATCGTATCTGGTCCTAATACCTTTGCATTTTTTAATTTACTCAAAGCCTTTTTAATCTCAAGCATACTAAATCTACAAAAAAATTTATGCTTATTTGTTACTCCTATATTATTACATCCTTCTACCCTTAAATTTATCAATTATTTTTATTTAATAATTTTTTAAAATAACTTTTCATCGTTCTTTTATCTCTTCTTCTTTTACTAAGACTCTTTCATCTTCATCCTTAATACATTTAATTTAGTCAAGATCTTTTTTTTCCTATTAGTTTTACTAATTTATATATAGTCTTTCACCTTCTTACGTATCTAGTCTATTATATAAATCATCACTTTAAGTTTGGCATTACTTACCGCTTTTTTAGCTTTTTCTTTGCATCCCTATACTTTTAAGACTTTCTTCATTTCTAGCCTCTTCAAATTTTATAGTTTATTCTTTTAGGTAGTGTTGATAAAAAAATATTATCCATAGATAAGTGTACGGAATAGAGTTTATCCCCTGGCTATCCCTAGGGATATCACTTGGCTATCCCATTGATTATATCAAATGCAAAAAGGTAAATCCATAGGATAACTTTTTTTTTTTACTTTTATTTGGAGGGGTAACCAGCTATTCCTGCATTTTCTAGGGAATAAATTGAGGGGATAACCCATGGTTAACCATGGATTATCCCTTTGGTTAACTTTATTCCTAGCTATCCATTATACTTATGGCTTTTGGGAATAAGAGGAATATCCAAGGGATATCCCCTCTTATTCCCTATTTCAAACACTACCTTAAGCTTCGCTTGAACTTCCTCGTTCCATTACCAAATTTCTTTTCCTACTAGTTTACTACTTTTGATCCTCCTATAACTTCTTTTGCTTCTCCTATAATTTCTTTTGCTATATTTTTTATCATTTAGTTACTTTTTCTTACATTAAGTTGGGATCACTATCTATATTCATAGTCATTACTTACTAACTTTTCTTTAAAAAATTTATTTTTTTAATTTAGTAAAATAAATAATAAAATAAAAATATTAAATATAATAAAGTAAAAAATAAATGAAAGAAAATGTAGTTATTAAGATGAAAAAGATAAATTAGTTTAAGTGAAAGCTTATTTAATGAATAGGTAAGATAATTATATTGAAAGAATATAAGATTTATATAATTCATATTTATGAATCAGATTGCAGCAAGTTTGAATTAGATTGGCTTTATTTTTTATCCATTCAAATTAGACCGAAATAATATATGAAGGAGATCGACTTGAAAAGTACAAGACCCAAAATCAATCTGGGTCTAATTTTCAAATTCAATCTAACTTAGGGATCTTCAATAGGGATCAAATAAGGTTTAATAAGGTCAAAATCAGATTAGGTCATGAGTCAATTCAACCCATTCGTGGTCTAAAACCATTCGCAACTGCATTATAGCATTATAGCTGTGCTTCTTATAATTGGTCCTGTAAACGCTTTGAAATATTCAAAAAAAAAAAAAAATTTGCCAGTCTACGGCCACAATTGCTGTGCTAACTGCGCCACAACTATTATACCGATTGCTAAAACAGTTCTCATGGGAATGATTCTGTGTTTATTTTTTTGGAGGCTTGACTCCAATCTTAATTCCACCAGCAATTGGTGTAACTAAAACTAAAAATGCTTACCCTGTGAATGGATTGATGAGAGTTTAATAGATCGCAACTTTTGCAAACGAGAGATGTAGAGTTATCCAGGCCTTCAAATTCCTTCAAGCTTGAGCTAACGATCTTTTCTTCCCATCTTATCTCTCTATTTTGATTTGGATGGGTTTTGACGTTGCTTCTTCTTTCATTCTTTTTTTCTTTTCTCTTCTTCTTCTCCTTCTTTTCTTTTCTTTTTTCTTTTTTTTCTTTTCTCCTTCTTCTTCTTCTTTCTTTTTTTTCTTCCTTTTTTTTTTTTTTTTCAGACGAACAATCATACTATTTTACGGTAAGTCAAGCCCGATATATCAGAATATAAAATTTGAGTAAGAATCAGAGGACACGAGTCATCCTACTTTCAGTTCCAAGGTCCGAAATGATGGGCCATCCAGACAGCTATCCAGTCAGCCGCTGAGTTAGCTTTTCAGTAGATATGCCGGATCTGAATGCTATAAGCATGATGAAGCTCTGAATATCGCGGATCAAGGAATTAGTGGGCAATGATCGTCAGAGTTATGTCGAAGCCAACAAATAACAGTAATAAAATTTCCCTCAATAATAAGCCTACGAATGCTCAAACTGCATATGCATAGGATATACTCACCCACGCAGCATATAGCTCAGCTAATGGCACAGAAAGGTCAAGAAGACTGAATCCATTAATCGTCAGCATCAACCAATCTGACTTACGAATCACAAAAGCTGATTAGCAAGTCTGCCTCCAGCACTCCTATCAAATATTTTTTTTTGTAAAGCAGAGTTGAAAGATTCTTTTTTTTTTGGTACAAACAGGTGATTGTACCACTTTAGGTCGGGTCAGGCCCGAAATATCATAATACAATAACTGGAAGAGAATAAGAGGGCAAGGGTCACCCTGACTCCATCTCCAATTACCAGAGTGAGAGGCCACCCTGGCAGCAATCCAGTCAGCGACTTCGTTGGCTTCACGACAGATATGGTAAATCTGGATATTAGTAGCTTCCAAAATCATAGAGCGGATATCACCCAATAAGGGAGAGTAGGCAAATGGGAGCTGGACTCCCGCTGAATCCAGCGAATCACGGTGATAGAATCACCTTCAATGATCAGACGACGAGCGCCGAGAACACGAATAGCATAGGATAACCCTGCCCAAGCCGCATGCAGCTCAGTTTGAGGCACAAAAGAATCCAGCAAACCAAACCCTCCAGCTGCTAGCATCATCCCACTCGCATCACGAATAACAAAAGCTGATCCAGCACTTCTACCACGGACACTCCCATCAAAGTTTATTTTGATAAACCCTAGAGGAGGGGGCTCCCAAGAGATAAAAACCGTATGCCGGTTCGCTGCAGCAGCAGCATGAGAGTCCCAGTGGCCAGGGTTCGCAAATCCATAAAACCCTGATGGGAAGTGTACTCAACATAAAGGGAGACAGTCGCCCTGAGAATCCTACCAGGAAGAAGGACCCTGTCTGAGAATATAATCCGATTCCGGGACAACCAGATCTGATAAGCAATGTACGCCCACAAGGGACCTCTCTTATGAATACCCCTTCACCTGCCCTGCTTTAATAGACTCAGAAAAGAAATACGATGGGAACCAGACTTGGAAACCCAAGGACAAGCACCAGATAATTGCCAAATCTGTCTAGCCCTGACATAGTCAAATATAGCATGATATGTCGTTTCCTCCTCAGTACCACACAGAGGGCATGTAGGCGGAATGCTCAATCCTCTATGAAACAGAAGGGAGCAGGTCGGAAGAATGTCCCGCGCCAACTTCCAGATGAAAGTCTCACTCTAGGGTGAACAAGAAGATGCCAAATCCAATCCAAAGATTCCTGAGGGTGGGGTCCAAAAATAGACATGAGGTCTCGCATAGGGGCATGAGGTGAGCAAGATCGCCTCCACACCCTATTATCAGAGATAGTGCCTGAAAAGAGAGGAATAGATAGAATACGCTGACAGAGCTCTTTCCCGAAAAACCTGGATACCCGAGAAGACGACCAAGCAGAACTATCAAGAGAGATAAAATCACTGACATGCATACCATTAGGCATATCGGGGCAAACAAAGGTCGGCCAACGAGACAGAGGGAGATCAGCAATCCACACGTCCTGAATGGCATCCACCGATGTTCCGTTACCAATCATCCAAGAGGTACATTCCAGGATAGTCGAAACATAACGACAAACCTCTTTCCAAAAAAAGGAGTGCCCCCGGGTAAACTGAGAGGGAGTGGAAGAGTTCCAGTAGCCGTACTTGGCCCGCATGAAGGAACTCCACAGACAGTGTGGATCCAGCAGAAATCGAGAAGCATGCCTAGCAGTCAATACCTCTCTACGGACAGACAACAACTGGATCCCAAGCCCACCCTCTGATGTCATCAAGCAGACAATGTCCCAATCCAGGAGATGAAGACTGTGGCCCTCCTGCGTCGATGCCCAGAGAAAGTCCCGAAAATGACGCTCAATCTTCCGCAAACAAGCCAGAGGAATGGCAGTGTTAGACAGAAGATAGCAAGGCATCGCAGATAGCACAGATCGGATAAGAGTAATCCGCGCCATCATAGAAAGGCCGGAAGCCTGCCAACCATCCAGACGATCATGGATCCGCCTCACAAGAAAGCTGAAATCCGAACAACGTGGCCATCTCCCAGTAATTGGAATCCCCAGATATGACATCGTATCAGACTGAGCTAAAATGCCCATAATATGAGAAATAGTCCTCTTCAAAGTAGGGGATGTCCTCGGGCTAAACAGATCAAAGATTTACTGAGATTAACCTTCTGACCCGAGGCTCGACAATAGGAGCGAAGAATAGCCGCAAAGGTGGTGGCATTATCAGTAGAAGCCTTCCCAAGAAGAAGGCAATCATCAGCAAAGAGGAGATGGGACAGCGCCGGGCCAAGGGGCCCCGCCGAATATGGGTCAAGAGCTGAAGACCACATAGCCAGAGTAAGATCCCGGGACAAAGCATATGCAAAAATGATAAACAAGAATGGAGAGAGGACACCCCTGTCTCAACCCAACCTCCGAGTGAAAGAACTCCGTACGACCCCCATTAATTAGGAGAGAGAAAGCGGCCTCTGGATACACTCCATCACCCAATCAACAAAAATCTCATGGAAGCCAAACTCACGAAGAGTACCATACAGGAAATCCCACCGCAGTTATCATAAGCTCTTTCCATGTCAAGCTTGATAGCCATAAGGCATTGACGTCCAGAGGCTCTGTGAAGGTCATGCATAAACTCCTGAGCCAATAAAGCATTGTCAGTGATACTCTGCCCCCTGAGAAAAGCCCCCTGCTCCCGAGAGATAAGACGAGGGATCACCGAAATCATCCGACTAACCAGAAGACGAGCACAGATCTTATATAGAGTGGTACACAGACTGATAGGCCGAAAATGCTGAGGAGAGGAAGCATCTGGACGTTTAGGCACCAAAGTGACAAGAGTCCTCTTCCAGTCAGACGACATATGATTAGCTTGAAAACAGACTGGATAGCCATGACCACATCCGAACCAACAATGTCCCAGTAGTGACGAAAAAATAACGGCGGGCACCCATCAGGGCCAGGGGCCTTGTCAGGGCCAAGGTCCCAAAGAGCAAGGCGAATGTCCTCCGTAGAGAAAGGCCTAGTGAGGAAAGCATTCTCCATATCAGAGACCTTACAAGAATGCAAAACTAGAGTGACCGGGATCCCATCCCCAGACAACTCAGTCCATCTAGACTGAAAGAAGTTAAGAAACTTATCCCTGATCGCCTGCGGATCATCCTCAGAATGCCCCTCATCGTCAACTAAACACTTGATGCGATTCGCCGCACGGCGACGTAAAGTAGTCTGATGAAAGAATCTCGTATTACGATCCTCCTCTTTGATCCACTGAATACGAGATCTTTGCCTCCAGTAAGTCTCCTGTTGCAATAATAGAGAGTGGTGGATGGCCACGGTAGATCTGAGAGTAGACAGATCCGAATCCAGAAGGAAACCCTTCTGATCCTCTTTAGCCTGTAGCGAGAAGATAATAGACTCCGCCTGCTCAACTTGCCTCATAATATCCCAAGTTGAGTTGAAAGATTCTTACCAAGCTGTCAAGATTATGATTTAGAAGAGCCCTTAAATTTTTTATTCTATTATGTCATTGTCTATTGACGCCCATTATTATTATTTAAACAAATACTATAAATTTTGATGTGGGATAGCTATAATGGACCTTTTTTTTTTTTTTAATGTTAGACAAAATAGTATCTACAAATTTACCAAGAATCTAAGCGAAATTTTCAATGTATTAAAGTTTATGAATGTAATTATAACTTTGCCAACTCTGTAAAAGCTAAGAAATGGTGTTGGTTGGTGACTTCTTAACCATGCTTTATAAAATGAGTCCAAATTGCAATCTTAGACCAAGTCCATCATAGATTAATACCGACCAATAGCGAGCCTATAGCGGTTTGTCTCCGTTAGATCAGATGAATTTGACCCGTTGGATCTAGGTTTTTTCCCTTTTTTTTTTTTTAAAGCGCCGCTTTTTTATAGCCGTCACTGTGCTGCGCTTCGCCCCTCTTGAGTCCGAAGCGGGGAGAGAGAGAGAGAGAGAGAGAGAGAGGTTGGGAGAGACGGAGCGGAGCCGAGATGGCGCAGCGGTTAACGTATCGAAAGCGCCACAGCTATGCCACTAAGTCGAACCAGACTAGGGTTGTCAAAACCCCGGGTAAAGATCTCATCTTGCCTCTTACTCTGATGGTTTGGGGGCCTCAGATCTCTTTCTGGGGTTCCCGCGATCGTTTGATTCAATATCCTTTTTTTATCCTTTGGTTCTGATTTGATTTTGGTCGTGTTATTTTCTTAATCTAGTTTAATCTGGGAGTTAGGTTTATGGGGTTTTGAATCGTTGTTTTGTTATGGATTTCGTGGAATTTAGTGGATTATATTGATTGGTTTTGATTCGATAACGTAGGTGGGAAGCTTGTGTACCAGTACGCCAAGAAGAGAGCGAGGGGGCCGAAATGCCCGGTGACTGGCAAGAGAATCCAAGGAGTATGTGATTCTATTCGCCGTTTCTCTTCCATGGAACTGATACATCTGTGTTGCTTGAGCTAACTGTTTTTTCCTAATTCAACTAAGTTCGGATTTTAGTTTTTGTTGCGTCTGTAATTGTATGATGTCAGTCACTTATGAGCTGAGAGAGCTCAGCCATGTTGTCGCAAAGAGATTTCAAGATCAATCTTGGTTATACTGTTGTGATTCAGTCATAATACATTAATTTTAAATAATTTTAATTTATTATAAAGATTTAATTTTTTAAAAATCAAATATATTTAAAAATCAAATAAAACATAAAAGCTTTACAAATATTTTTTTAGGCAAAAAAATCAAGCAATCTGGATGGTTGTTTGGGTGGAGGATCGAAACGGAATGGACATGGGGTGTCTCGTTATCTTGATTTTTAAATAGAAAAATTGAAATATTTCTGGTGTACGAGATTTAAAACCTTGATTGATGTTAGGGCATATCTGTATTGCTTGAGATTATTTTCAGATTTACATTCTGATGATTGCTATGGTAATACGTTAAAACTATGTTATTTTTTCCAGAAGTGCACGATGGAATACTTATATCACTATCTATTATGGGATACCAATGAGATCTTTATGTAGGCAAAAATCAATCTTGGCTAAATGAAGCAATGTACGATATTTGTGGCCTTAGTTGACTAAGCTGGTTAGCCCAACATGCAAGTTACAAGTTTACTTGAATATTTCATTTAACATATGAGATATGTACAATCTATCTAGCAGCATGAAGCAGAATTGGAGCATGGCAAAGTTTTTATAGCATCCATAATATCCCACTGTGAAGCATAGACTTTGTTGTCTAAATGCACTTTTCAGTAGGTTAGTTAAGTCTAACTGAAAGACAGGTCATGCCTCCTAATGTTAACAAATGCATTCTTCCAGTTTATCAAACATTGTAAGAGTTATGCTTGCTACAACACAGTTGCATTTCTGTTAGGTCATGTCAGTATGAACTACATTAGGCATCAAATTTTGTTTTGATTGGTGGGCATCTTCATATGATTGAAGGTGCACCTTGTGGTTAGATTTAGGTGACATGCTATGTGTCATGGTCAATTCAGAATTTTCTGAAACGTTTTTTATCAGAGCCTGCATGATTTGAAAGTTTGTCCTGACGTTCGTGTTGTGAAAGTCACTGATTTAAAATATTCTTTTGATCTTCTAGCATTTAGTACTAACAGGTAGCATTTATGGCATGTAAGCTTTTGATGGCAAAGGATTAACAAATGGAGAAGGATAGCTTATCCCACATGGAATGATAATTTTCTAGACCAGGGAGTTTTTTTGTAGTGCGCCTTTACTTATGACCTATATTTAGCCGAGCTGCCTCGGTAAGTCGGTAGTTGTTACTTAGGCAAGTGGTAATGTAGAATGAAAAATGAGATAGTAAATTAACAAAACGTTTCAGACACATTTGTCGATGACAGCTTGTGATATGATATATTGATGTTTAAAATTGGAAGACAAGATGATCAATTAAGGAGTGTTTGAACTTAAGATGCTGGTATAGTTCGCTAATGTTCTTTGTCGGTATGTGCTGTCATTTGGTTTATTGCTTCCCATCTGGCATGCTTTCATAATTTGTGCTCCTTTTTTTTCTTATTCATTTCACTATGTGGAATTCCTTTATATTCTTTTTTTTTTGCTGTGCATATGCTCTATCTTCTCTGCATATTCCTTGGTCATATTCACACCACGTGCTAGATGATTTTTGGTGTTCTGTTTGGACTGGCTACTTTTTAGGGTTCATTATCACATTGCTAAAATAGAAATAAATAGCTTAAAGATTGATTATTGGAGCTTTGTCATTTAACTTGTCCCTAGGATCAGAGGTTTTGATGTAGACATAAATTCATGGGGTGTATATGAGATTCTGAATAGATCAAGAGAATCGTACATGTTGGGTAGGTGAATTCTTTTGATTTTCTTTGGGCTGATGTATCTAGAAGAATGCCTCTTAATTCTCGGATCTGTTGTAAAATGCCTGTCCTTTCATCCATAGGAGAGCCAAGTAGTTTCTTTTTGAAATATGTTTTTAAACAAAAAAAATAAATTGTTGTAGGAGCTATCTTTCCAAAAGGATATCACATATTAATGATATTTTCTTCTACAGCTGGTATACCAGGAATTTTAATTTTGGAAGTGCTTTTGGAACTCTGATATGATATATTTTTTCTTATAAAATGTGGATTGCCCTTTGCTTGTCTCAAATGTTGGTGCCTTCCGTTGGAAGGCTGATGTACCTGTGATGACTACCATTTGCAGGATCTTTCTTGGATTCTTGATTATGTGGTGCTCTGTTAGTCACATTGTTGGTATTATTGTTGTTTAAGATGTAAATTTACTGCTGTTTGGTACAATTCTAGGCATTTAATAGGTTAAGGATGGGGCTTGCTATTATGGATTTAGTGTGGTTGTTCTTACGAGGCTATTGCTTCAGTGATTTTTGTTAGTTTGAAATGTCACTCTAAAGGATATATGCAACTTATTGTAATATTTGGACATTATTTTCAGATTCCTCACTTAAGGCCTGCAGAGTACAGGAGGTCCAGATTGTCTAGGAACCGGAGGACTGTGAACCGTGCATATGGGGGTGTTTTATCTGGAGGTGCAGTCCGGGAAAGGTTGGTAACTGTCCTCTGAGTTGTTTTGCTGGTGATTCTTGATGCCTTTCTGTAATTGTTACTTATCTTCTAGCTTGTTCCGCAGGATCATCCGAGCTTTTCTGGTTGAAGAGCAGAAAATTGTTAAGAAAGTTTTGAAGATCCAGAAGGCTAAAGAGAAGCAGGCCTCAAAAATCTGAGACAATAAAAATAGGAAGCAGAATGCTTTTGAGTTTTGCCTACTCAGAAGTACTCAGAAGAAATTTTGAACTCCATGGGTGAAGATTAATGATGCAGAGTGATTGGGTTAAAGTGTGGTGAGATAACTGTTGCATCTAGAGGGTCATTTCCTATAGTTATGTGTTTGTTTTGTAGAATTTGGGGACAGGATATCTTATCCCTTCTTTTTTTGCTATGTCCTGATTATTTATTATGTTTGAACCTTACATTCCTTGAATTGTCAGTAGGCAATACTTGCAGTACTCGTTTTTTTACTAATTACATTTACTTAATTAGGCTAAGATGGGCCCTCTTACCTGTCGTTCTCTTCAAACAAAGGCATTTAAGCATTGGGGGCCCAGATTTTCCACTCAGTGTCATGCACTTGATGATCTAGGCTGTGATAATGTGATGTTATCACAGTGGTCGTATTAATGATTGTTATTCCAGCCCCACCAATGCTACCGTTTGCATCACTTCCCCATTTGTATTGTTATGAGAAGGAATGATCCAGGTATGGCCTTGTGATAGTTGTTGCATGCTATCTTGGCAAAGATTTAACCATGAATGCTGTCATTAAGTGGTGATATCTCTCCCCTATAGATCTTTTTATCATCTGTTCTTGGTCATCTTCTAATTGCACTGCTTTTCCTTTGGGTCATTTATACTAAAATCTATGGCTGTCGGTCACCAAGATATTTCTTTATATCGCATAGACTTAGGCTGTGCAAGTCTATCCGAATGGAATGAACTATTAGTCAAATCGTCGGCAGCTCAGAAAGTCTTGCAATTATTGAAGGTTTGGCCCGCGGTGTGTCTTGATGGATCGTGGCATGCATTACACGTGGCTGTAGTTTTCGATGGTCACTTTCAGCATTATTCAAGTCGATGATATGCGTCCAGGTCTTATCATCAACCAATCTATCTTGCTTGGATCACAGTCTGTCGACCATCCAGTCTGTCGTCCACTAGCAATTGGAAGGAGCTGTGCTGGAGTTGATGGCTGCTCCAGGGCCATTCATAGTGCCTGCTTTTGGATGAAGTGATATTTATACTTTTCTTCTATAGCGCCATGATATCTGTTGCTTTGTTTGTCTTTCATTCAGTGGGGCATGCCATCTCTCATTTAACAGATGTGATACAAGCTAGCATCTTCAGCTAATGGCATGCGTTATGAATTGTTTGTATGCACACAGCTTGCACTCACCTTCATATTCTCCTTTCAAGCCTTCACTGCTTAGGATTAAATTCTTAGTTTGAGTGGTTGTATTTAATTTCCTTTTCCATTGGTAAAGGCGTTTTTAACTCGGGTTTCGAAACCAGAGGGAAAATCTATCACTTTAGGATATAACCAAATTGAGGCCTATATTTTTTTTAATTGTTTATGATTATTGTGAGAAGTTCACGAAAGCTATTACTGCGAGTAACCTGCCTTGGTAGGGCTTTAATTCTCGGCCTCAATTTCGTGAAACCCGAGAAGAACCAGGTAAAATATTTTCTGTGATATATTTTTCATTCTCTTTATGATATAAAGATTAAAAAAAAAAGCACCTATGATATTCTCCACATATATCAGTTTTTCCCACTTAATTTACGTTCCATGTATAAGAGAAAATCAAAATACCTTTGAATTATCGAGTTTTTTTTTTTTTTTTTTTCCGCTGCTGGTTAAAAAACTTGGGATTTAGATTTCTTAATATGCTTACCAATTTCATATCACCCAGATCTCGCAATATTTTGCAATAAATTCGTCACATTACTAAAGCACACTCAATCACACGAAACCAGACAACTTGAGATGTTATTGTGGATAACGAATAATGATAAAAGGAGTCTACAACTGCTGAAACGAAACACTGCCATCTCTGGGAAAGCAAAGCAAACATTCTCATGCTGGCCACACATTAGAGTCACTTTTGAGCAGATGCCAGATTCTTCTCCCTCATGGCACGGACACGGTCCAGGAGCTTCTCAAAGGGAACAGCCATGCTCTTGGTCACCACCTCAAGGTCCACGAAGTAAGCCACAGAGGAGTGAAGGAATGGCACCTTCTCTTTGTCCAGTAGTTCCATTCCAGCAAGCACTGAGAGAACCCTGAAGTATAAAGAACATGAGCCCACTATCACATCGAGTAGGCCGGGCTTCTCTCCATGGATGAATGGGCCTCCAGTTGGCAAGTCCTTTTGTATTCCATTCTCTACAACACTCAAATACTCCATGAAATCCTTGATTGCCTTCTCCTGTGCCTCGTCTTCAGACAGTATGATAGCATAGCTAGTGGGAAACAACTGCGAGTTCGATGTTTATTATCATGAGCATGTATGCTACTTAAAGAGATTGATCATAAGGACATGCTATTAAATGTATCCAATCCGAGCAAGATTGTACCATAGAAAGATGGTATATGTTATATTGAAAAGTTGTAATAATTTGGCTAAGAAAATTGAGGATTAGCTTGTGAAAGCAATAGACCGGCTAGGATTGGGTCCGAAATCTTGAGGAGCTAGATGAAGTCAAAGCATATTAACAGGACTCAGAAAAGATCTACGGCCATCTTTGATTCATGACCATAGATATCAAGCACTAGGTCAAATTAGTAGCTGACTCAATTAACAGAAATGAATTCCACGTATAGTCTTGCAGTTGGAGTACAACCCATTTTAAAAAGGACAAAAAAGGCTAAAATATACTTTAGGAATTTCTGTTTGCATCCCTCCTAATTTTTTTTTTTAAAAAATCATAAACTATCCTTAGCACCCCGATCTCCTCTCCCTTTCTTTTCCAGCACCGGTGCCTCTCCTTTCTTCTCTTTCCTTTCTGGTTTCTGGCACCATCCCCCATCCTTCCTTTGGCCCTCGTCTCTTCTCCTTCCGTTCTTGGCACCGCCTCCCACCCATCCCTCTTTCCTCGGCTCCGATCTCCTTCCTACTTTTCGATTTCGGCACCTTCTTCTTTCCTCTCTAGCACCGTGCCAAGAAGAGGAAGAGATAGTGCCGGGGCTAGAGAGTGAAAGGAGACCGAACTGAGGAAGGATGGGGGCGATGCCAGAGAGAGAAGAAAGAAGGCGAGGGCCGAAGGGGAGAGGTAGAAGGCGGTGCTAGAAAGAGGGAAGAGGGAGGGCTGTCGGGAAAGGAAGGAGAGGAGACGGGGCTGAAAAGAAGGGATGAGCGATGGTGCCAGAAAGGAGAGAGAGGAGAAAGGGAGTGCTTGTGCCCGAGAAAGAAATGAAAGAGAAGATGGGAGTGCTAAGGATAATTTAAATTTTTTTTAAAAAAAAATTAAGGTGTACTGAGCAATTCGAGCGATGCAAATAAAAATTTTCATATACTTCTCGTTCTCAACCTTTAACTTAAAATTTATTTTATTTAATTATTTTAATATTTTAAAATATTACAATTCTGACGTCTTATTGTATGAGATCGGTTAAAATTGACGTACCTTATAAAAACAAGTGTACTGGTTGATTGATATGATTGATAGGGTGACAAATGAGTTAGTAATCAATTAAAATTTTAATTGACTCATGCAACGAGATGTAACATATCTCAAATGCAACGGCCGAAAGAAATAATGAACTTTGAGTACTCAGTGTTTGAGGACCAAAAGTGTGCATGCACAAGTGGTCGCCTGAACCCCACCAGCTGGTGGACCATCTCCATGAATTGATTTCTGAGACCAGATTAGATTTTGTGGTTTAGATCATGTTCTATAAAGCGAAAACTAGCTCTCACTTCCAAGCCACCTGCCTACCATGCAAACATACTTTGAGATTTATAATTAAGAAACAGCTATAGACTTCATATATAGATCAAGTGCCGCACCTTTTGGTAGATGAAATCAGCCCAGAACCGGACCTTGGCTCTCCTGTAGGGATCCCCTGGAAGGAGTAGTGGTGGTTCCTTCCAGGTCTCCTCAATGAACTCCATGATGACAAGTGACTCGGCTATCGGCTTGCCATCCACCACGAGGACCGGCACCTTCTTGTGGACTGGATTAAGCTTAAGGAGCGACTCGCTTTTGCTCTGGAGGTCTTCCTCCACGTACTCGTAGGCCACGCCCTTGAGCTTCAGAGCATGGTGGACCATGGTGGCGTAACCGCTGGCCCAATTCCCATGCAACCTCACTTCCTTCGACTCTGCCATTTTTCTTAGATTTCTCCACTCAAATCTCCAAAAAAAAAAAACTCTCCTCTCCTGCAAGCAAAGCGCTTCGAACGCCCGTTTATATAGAATTTCTCTACCCTGGTGCCTCTTTTTCTTCCCTCCCAAGTTTAAGTAAAAGTCAGCTTGTTGAATGATATTAAATTTATAATAATAAACAACTTAGGATGTGATAATAAATGACAAACTTGGGCACCAAGAAGGCACCGAATTTTGACCATCTTTTTTCTCTCTGTAGGTGGGTTGACGGACGAAAAATAAGCGGATAATATAGCTGGCCTCGTCGATCGCCTCCGCAGCAGCGCTCGTCATGGGTGAGGTCACGTTAATTGGCCGTGGACAAACGAGGCTCGTAATACGCTGTTGTCCGACTCCGGCCACCTTGAGTTCCATGTATGCACCCAAGAACACGAGCAGCATCGTCCCAAGTTCCAAAGGTTTGAAGCCTTCGAGGTGCTCAAACTTGCTTTCAGAACAAAGCGGGTCTCCATATATAATTTAAGTACGTAGATTTCATCCTCCAGACATGTATGTTGCAATGGTCTAATTATTTACAAGAATCCTTTGGGAGGAGAGGAGGAGGTTTTTTCCACTTCTTCTCTCAATAAACTCTAAAATATCAAAGTGGCTCGGCTATTGGCTTGCCATCCACCGCTAGCTGGAACTGAGAAACTGAAACCTTCTTGAGGATGGCGTTAAACTTTTTTTTTTTTTGGGATGTAATTAGGGGAGGTCCCCCTGAGCTTTTATTATAAAGTGATTATAAAATAAGAATGTACCAGCTGAATTATTTACAAGTAGTGATGACGCCAAATCATCGGCCTCGAGCGTCCGATCGCCTTCTCCAGCGAGCTTCTCGCGCCTGCAAGCAAGTTCCCGGGGCCAGAGATTCTGGCGGGAACCCTTCGACGCTCAAGTCAGTGGTCTGGGCATCAGCCGTGAGCTTGAGGAAGCTCGAAGAGAAAGAGAGAGATATGGCTCCCAGAAGAGCTCTCCCTGTGAGCGTTTAGGGGTGTAATGATTGTGTTACCTCGTCGGAAGTCCCTCTTACCCATCTTATAGGCGCTTAAGAGTTTTTCTGGCTTGAGTGGTTGAGGCCTTGTAATGATGACCTTGATGGGTGAAGTGTCAGAGCTGACGTCTGTGAGGCATGGGGTTCAACCATTTTGTCAGAGCATTTAAGGTGATAGCAGCAATGGCAGAGCTTGCTTCCTTCTTTGATATGTCAGGACTGCAGGTCAAGTCCCATCAAGATGGGTGGCTATAGCTGGTTGGTGGGTCCTGTTCCGCCGAAAAAGGGAAAGCAGGGGCCGTCCTCCCCGGCTGGGAGGTGCCGGGGCCGCCTGGCTTGGACATGCCGGGGCCGGCTAGGAAGGTGCCGGGGCTGGCTGGCTTGGACAGGCCGGGGCCAGCTAGGAAGGTGCCGGGGCCGCCTGGCTTGGACAGGCCGGGGCCGACTAGGGAGGTGCCGGGGCCGGCTGGAAGGTGCCGGGGCCGCCTGGCTTGAACAGGCCGGGGCCGGCTAGGAAGGTGCCGGGGCCATCCTTGAAGGCGTCGGCCATTGAGGCTGTCGACGATTGGGCCGTCGGCCATTGGGGCCGTCGGCCTTGGAGCTGCCGGTCTTGGAGCCGTCGGCCATGGGGCCGTCGGCCATTGGGGCCGTCGGCGTTGGAGCTCTCGGACTAGGAGCTGTCGGCCATTGGGGTCGTCGGCCATGGAGCCGTCGGCCATGGGGGCCGTCGGCCATTGGAGCTCTCGGACTAGGAGCCGTCAGCCATTGGGGCCGTCGGCCATGGAGCCATCGACCATGGAGCTCTCGGCCATGGGGCCGTCGGCCATTGGAGCTGTCGGCCATGGGGCCGTCGACCTTGGAGCCGTCGGCCTTGGAGCTCTCGGACTAGGAGCTGTCGGCCGTTGGGGCCGTCGGCCATAGGGCCGTCGGCCATGGGGCCATCGGCCTTGAAGCCGTTGGCCATGGGGCCATCGGCCATGGAGCTCTTGGACTAGGAGCTGTCGGCCATTGGGGCCGTCGGCCATGGGGCCGTCGGCCATGGAGCCGTCGGCCATTGGGGCTGTCGGCCATGGAGCCGTCGGCCATGGAGCTCTCGGCCATTGGGGCCGTCAGCGTTGGAGCTCTCAGACTAGGAGCCGTCGGCCATTGGGGCCGTCGGCCATGGGGCCGTTGGCCATGGAGCCGTCGGCCATGGGGGCCGTCGGCCTTGGAGCTCTCGGACTAGGAGCTGTCGGCTGTGGAGCTCTCGGCCTAGGAGCTGTCGGCCATGGGGCCGTCGGCCATGGAGCCGTCGGGCATTGGGCTTAGAGCAATTGGGTGCGCGTGGCTTTATAAGGCCATAAATGCTACTGTGGCCGAAGGGCCCTTTGGAGGCCAAAAGGGGGCTCCGTCGGTTTTCTTCATTCATGGTTCTCTAACGGCGTTGGATCAGCCACATCAGATGCCCCCTCGCCCTTGAGACGAAGCGGGCCTACCCCAGCAAGGCGAAAGGGGCGTTACCTCCCAAGTGGCTGATCCTCGCCTAATGCAGGGCTTCATGCCTGGCTGGTGCAGGGCTTTAGGTGCCGACGGGTGTCGGGCTTCATGCCTGGCTAGTGTAGGGCTTTAGATGCCAACGGGTGTCGGGCTTCATGCCTGGCAGGTGTAGGGCTTCAGGTACTGACGGGTGTCGGGCTTCATGCTTGGCTGGTGCAGGGCTTCAGGTGCTGACGGGTGTCGGGCTTTATGCCTGGCTGGTGCAGGGCTTCATGTACCGATGGGTGTCGGGCTTCATGCCTGGCTGGTGCAGGGCTTTGTGCCTGGCTGGTCAGGGCTTTAGGTGCCGACGGGTGTCGGGCTTCATGACTGGCTGGTCCAGGGCTTTAGGTGCCGACAGGTGTCGGGCTTCATGCCTGGCTGGTGCAGGGCTTCAGATGCCGATGGGTGTCGGGCTTCATGCCTGGCTGGTGCAGGGCTTCAGGTGCCGACGGGTGTCGGGCTTCATGCCTGGCTGGTGCAGGGCTTCATGTGCCGACGGGTGTCGGGCTTCATGCCTGCCTGGCTGGTGCAGGGCTTTAGGTGCCGATGGGTGTCGGGCTTCATGCCTGGCTGGTGCAGGGCTTTAGATGCCGACGGGTGTCGGGTTTCATGCCTGGCTGGTGCAGGGCTTCAGGTGCCGACGGGTGTCGGGCTTCATGCCTGGCTGGTGCAGGGCTTCAGGTGCCGACGGGTGTCGGGCTTCATGCCTGGCTGGTGCAGGGCTTCATGTGCTGACGGGTGTCGGGCATCATGCCTGGCTGGTGCAGGGCTTTGTGCCTGGCTGGTGCAGGGCTTTAGGTGCTGACGGGTGTCGGTCTTCATGCCTGGCTGGTGCAGGGCTTTAGGTGCCGACGGGTGTCGGGCTTCATGCCTGGCTGGTGCAGGGCTTCAGGTGCCGACGGGTGTCGGGCTTCATGCCTGGCTGGTGCAGGGCTTCGGTGCCGACGGGTGTCGGGCTTCATGCCTGGCTGGTGTAGGGCTTCAGGTGCCGACGGGTGTTGGGCTTCATGCCTGGCTAGTGCAGGGCTTCAGGTGCCGACGGGTGTCGGGCTTCATGCCTGGCTGGTGCAGGGCTTTGTGCCTGGCTGGTGCAGGGCTTTAGGTGCCGACGGGTGTCGGGCTTCATGCCTGGCAGGTGCAGGGCTTTAGGTGCCGACGGGTGTCGGGCTTCATGCCTGGCTGATGCAGGGCTTTAAATGCCGACGGGTGTCGGGCTTTATGCCTGGCTGGTGCAGGGCTTTAGGTGCCGACGGGTGTCGGGCTTCATGCCTGGCTGGTGCAGGGCTTCATGTGCCGACGGGTGTTGGGCTTCATGCCTGCTGCAGGGCTTTGTGCCTGGCTGGTGCAGGGCTTTAGGTGCCGACGGGTGTCAGGCTTCATACCTGGCTGGTGCAGGTCTTCAGGTGCCGACGGGTGTCGGGCTTCATGCCTGGCTGGTGCAGGGCTTTAGGTGCCGACGGGTGTCGGGCTTCATGCCTGGCTGGTGCAGGGCTTCAGGTGCTGAAGGGTGTCGGGCTTCATGCCTGGCTGGTGCAGGGCTTCATGTGCGGACGGGTGTCGGGCTTCATGCTTGGCTGGTGCAGGGCTTTGTGCCTAGCTGGTGCAGGGCTTTAGGTGCCGACGGGTGTCGGGCTTCATGCCTGGCTGGTGCAGGGCTTTAGGTGCCGACGGGTGTTGGGCTTCATGCCTGGCTAGTGCAGGGCTTCAGGTGCCGATGGGTGTCGGGCTTCATGCCTGGCTGGTGCAGGGCTTTGCCGACGGGTGTCGGGCTTCATGCCTGGATGGTGCAGGGCTTCATGTGCCGATAGGTGTCGGGCTTCATGCCTGGCTGGTGGCTGTGCCTGGCTGGTGCAGGGCTTTTGTTGCTGAGAGCCAGTGGTATACCGCTCTGCCAGTGGTACACTGGGCTTCATGCCTGGCTGGCCCAGGGCTTTGGTGCCGGCGCTTGGGGCTGGCCAGGGGCTGGATGAGAGCCGGTGGTACACCGCTCTGCCAGTGGTACACTGGGCTTCATGCCTGGCTGGCCCAGGGCTTTGGTGCCGGCGCTTGGGGCCGGCCGGGGCCATCCCTGCTGGACTCGGGCTTTTGTTGCTGAGAGCCGATGGTACACCACTCTGCCAGTGGTACACTGGGATTAATGCCTAGCTGGCCCAGGGCTTTGTGCCGGCGCTTGGGGCCGGCCGGGGCCGTCCCTGCTGGACCCAGGCTTTTGTTGCTGAGAGCCGGTGGTACACCGGTGGTACACTGGGCTTCATGCCTGGCTGGCCCAGGGCTTTGGTGCCGATGGACCCGGGCTTTTGTTGCTGAGAGCCGGTGGTACACCGCTTTGCCAGTTGTTGGGCTTTATGCCTGGCTGGCCCAGGGCTTTGGTGCCAGGGCCATCCCTGCTGGACCCAGGCTTTTGTGCCGACTGGGGTCGGGCTTTATGCCTGGCTGGCCCAGGGCTTTGGTGCCGACCGGAGTCGGGCTTTATGCCTGGCTGGCCCAGGGCTTTGGCGCCGACCGGGTCGGGCTTCATGCCTGGCTGGCCCAGGGCTTTTGGTGCCAAAGCGGGTTGGCCTTGGATGTTGATGCAAGGTAGATCTTCCCTGCATGACATTTTTAAGTCTTAATGAAAGAAAACTGTCTTAAGTGCGATATACTTAGCTCTTGTAGCACCCATGTTTTTCCTTTTGGTTTGAGCACTTCTGCCCGCTGGTGGTCTGCCCCCCAGGGAGTCATGTTAGTCGGATTGGAAGTGTCGTTGCCCTTACTTGGGCCTTCCCTCGCATTGGAGGCCAGGACGAGATGCCTGTGGCCGGGAAGAAGCTGGAAACCGGGACAAAGCTGGAGTCCATTGAGGAAAGCCTCGACAGTTGGCGGTCATTGAAGATGAATGGCTGGGAGAGTCCATCGAGGGTGTTGCTGAGAGTAAAAAGGTCGGAGGAGTTGCTGGGAGGGCTCTTTGCCTAGCTTTTTCTTTGAAGAGATTGATTGCCCTTCGGTGCTGAAGCTTAAGAGCAGCAGTCAAAGCCTTTTGTCCTCATCTTCTTCCTTGCATTAATTGCAACAACACCTCTCGGCTTGCTCTGGCCGATTGTTGAGCCTTTGAGTGAGCTCTTCCAGCCGCCGGTGTTGTTCATCCAGATGCTTCCTCATCTTATGATTAAGGTCCTCCCCAGATGACTCGAAAGACTAACAGAAGGCAGGAGATCGGTGGTGCTCAGGTGAAGCTTGATGGTGATAAGCTTCTCTGTGAGGAGATTTTCCGCGAGCGGATCACTAGCCAACTGGTGCAGCTATCACGGGCGACGTGAGAGGCTTGGGGTGCTGCTGAGTGGCCCCCGAGTGTTGCTTCTGCAGTTCATGAACAGCTGCTTTCGAAGCTTGATCCTGCTGATTGATGATGCCAGCTGATTAATCAGCAGCTGAAGTTGGTGGTGAAGGAGGGGCAGAGAGAGAGAGACTGGTCTTTTGCGCCTAGTGCGATGTGGATGCCCCCCAGCACGATTGGTAAGAACCTCTGGCATGTGCATCACCACCATAGCTATCTTAGAGGGGACGGAGACTTATAGCTCAAGGAGACAGAGCTTTCTTTCCTTCAGCGCGTCCCCCCTTCCTGGCTGCGCCAATCTGATGATGCCAAATCACCGGCCTCGAGCGTCCGGTCGCCTCCTCCAGCAAGCTCCTCGCGCTTGCAAGCAAGTCCCGGGGGCCAGAGATTCCGGCGGGACCCTCCGACACTCAAGTCAGTGCTCTGGGCAACAGCCGTGAGCTTGAGGAAGCTCGAAAGAGAGAGAGAGAAGCTCAGAGAGAGAGTTCTCCCTGTGAGCATCTAGGAGCGTTACGAGTGTGTTACCTGGTCGGGGTCCCTCTTACCCATTTTATAGGTGCTTAGAGTTTGTCTGGCTTGACTAGTTGAGGCCTTGTAATGATGACCTTGATGGGTGAAGTGTCAGAACTGATGTCTGTGAGGCATGGGGTTCTACCACTTGTCAGAGCATTTAAGGTGATGACAGCAATGGCAGAGCTTGCTTCCTTCTTTGATATGTCAGGACTGCAGGTCAAGTCCCATCAAGATGGATGGCTGCAGCTGGTTGGTGGGTCCTGTTCTGCCGAAAAAGGGAAAGTAGGGGCCGTCCTCCCCGGCTGGGAGGTGCCGGGGCCGCCTGGCTTGGACACGCCGGGGCTGGCTAGGAAGGTGCCGGGGCCGCCCTTGAAGCCGTCGGCCATTGGGGCTGTCGGCGATGGGGCCGTCGGCCATTGGGGCCATCGGCCTTGGAGCTGCCGGTCTTGGAGTCGTCGGCCATTGGGGCCGTCGGCCATGGAGCCGTCGGCCATGGAGCTCTCGGCCATGGGGCCGTCGGCCATTAGGGCCGTCGGCGTTGGAGCTCTCGGACTAGGAGCTGTCGGCCATTGGGGCCGTCGGCCATTGGAGCTCTCGGACTAGGAGCCGTCGGCCATTGGGCTGTCGGCCATTGAGCCGTCGGCCTTGGGGCCGTCGGCCATGGAGCCGTCGGCCTTGGAGCCGTCGGTCATGGGGCTCTCGGCCGTTGGGGCCGTCGGCCGTTGGGCCGTTGGCCATGGAGCTCTCGGACTAGGAGCCGTCGGCCTTGGAGCCGTCGGCCATGGAGCTCTCGGCCATGGGGCCGTCGGCCATTGGGGCCGTCGGCGTTGGAGCTCTCGGACTAGGAGCTGTCGACCGTGGAGCTCTCGGCTTAGGAGCTGTCGGTCATTGGGGCCGTCGGCCATGGAGCTTAGAGCAATTGGATGCGCATGACTTTATAAGACCATAAATACTACTGTGGCCACTTTGAAGGCAAAAAAGGGGGCTTCATCGATTTTTTCCTTCACAGTTCTCTAACAACGTTGAATCAATCACATCAAGTAGAAACCAAAAAGGTACATAATTTTTAATTTTTAAGGAGGTCATGGTCATGGGCCTCCTTATGAGTAGAGTGAGACAACAAGCCTTTCCAAAAGGCAAAAGTACGAAGAATTTTGTGTAGAACTTTTTACCGCCCTTCATACCAGGTCCATTAATTTCTAGGATACATAGTAAGTCCAGTCTTTGGGAAGAATAACAATAGTACGTGGAGGTGCGTGATCTCGGTGTCCTTGTCATTGATGGGCGAGATGCAGCCTAAATGACGTGCACATGACATGAACCAAAGGGTTTTGACTTTGCTAGTGGGTCCCATGGCATGTCATTGGGGTCCATGCCAAGAAAAAATTGATAAGGTGTAAACACCATGATAAATCCAAGAGAGAAGCCGTGTTTAAGCCTTGGGCGTGTAAGAGAAGCCATGAAACCATCCATGGAGTCATTAAGAAAAAAAAGACTACCTTGCCATATGGCATTAAGAAAACTGGTTGGTGCAATTAAGTCATAGAGTTTGGTGCGAAGCATCACAACCGATGCAATATATGGAGCTTGGAGATGATGTTTCATTAATGCAAAGGTTGGGCATCCAACTAATTTTTTTTAATATAATATAAAATGAATGAACTCGCAAGGGGAAAAGTTCGGTGACTCAACGTAAACGCTGAATTGTAGCCAATTAGATCTATTTGCACTTACCACCTGCTGTAAGAGCGTGGAATCTCACAGGAAGTATGCCATCAAAACACAGCCTAAAGTTCTAGACCTTTTCTCTCTCTACGTCTTTTCAACGCTTTATTTTGAGACTGTGTGCTGTTATTTATTTGGTGTTATTATCATTAATTAAAACTTCACTTCTTTTTTAAAAAAAAATTGATAATATTTTCTTAGAAGTTATATGATTCTCTATTGTGAACTTCTGAATCAAATGGATGAAAGATAATGAGGAAGGAAGATATAAGAAAAGATAAGGTGACAATGAATATAGAGCTACAATCAAGATCATCAGATAGAGAAGCTGCAATAAGAGAGGATGATTTTGAGAGACTGCCTTTGATAAACAAAGATGAGATCAAGATTGAGTTATAGGTGCAGGACCTTTTGAAAATTAAATTACTGAAAGGATTTTTTTTTAGAAAATTCTTACATTTTCCTTCAACCAGATTTAAGGCTATTGAAATTAATGTATTGTAATGAGTGCAGTTGCAACCATCCAAACAAGTTATTTTTACTCACAAGCAATGCTAATTAATGACCGCAATTTCAGATCCCTGCAACTAAAGTTACACTACATCTTAATTTCGTTGCAGGTACCCAAATGCCCAAGTAAATACAACGTTACACACAACTATTATTGACAAATTTCTAAGACAAATAAGATTTAAAACAAGCTCTATTTTAGATCAATCTAGTGCACAGGACAAAGGATATTAGTATATGCAAAGAATGGTACCAGTGCACATGAAAGAGGAATGGCAGCAACAGGAATCTCTTTCTCTTCTTCTTTTTTTCTTTTCTTTTTTTTTTTTGCTTACACACTACAAGAAATGTAAGTTTACCTACGATTTTTGCATCTACAAATTTAAAATCATAGATAAAAGAAATCTTTCCCAGACAAAGATTTCATTGTAAAAAAAATGTATAATATAAAAAATAATTTTTTATTTTTTTATTTAGAAATACTTTTTCTACTATAAAATCCAAAATCATAGGAAAAGGCGTCCTAAGAAAAAACCTTTGCCTACGATTACGATATTTTTGGAAGCAAAATCATTCGCCAATATTTTTTTAAAAAGTCTTTCCCCCTACGATTTTCACAAAAAATATAAGGAAAGGCTCTGGACCTCTCCTTTAAAAATTATAGGAAAAGATTTTTTCTTGATCAACAAAATTTTGAAGGCAAAATCACTCGTCAATATTTTTCTAAAAAGTCATAAAAATCATAGGAAAGATCTAGACCTTTCCCTGTAATAATTTTTTTTTTTTTTCATTCTAAACTACGATTTTTGTAGGAAAAAAACTGTAGACCTTTCCCATAAATGCTATCCTTTTACTTATGATTTTACGAAAATTATAGGGAAAGGCTCTAGACCTTTTTATGTAATTTTTTTTTTCATTCTAAACATTTCCCTATGATATTCAGATTTTCATGAATATCATAAGAAAATGCTGTAGATCTTTACCTATGATAAACTAAAAATCATAGGCGCATAGATAATCAGCCGACATATAGAGCCATATGGAGTCATATCTTGTGAATGTTTCGTGGGTAATTCTTACTGGCTTAGGCTTCGTTGAGTCTTATGTAGAAAATTTCGTCGAGTGGGCCTTTAATTTAAAGTGCAAGAGAAGGGCAATTTCAATGAACTTTTTAACAAGACAGATGAGTTTGGGATGATGTAGTTTGAATGAGAAAAGATCCGCCAAAGATTACGATCGTTAAATATTGACATGTTTTTCTTTTGAGTATTTACATTAATATATCATATGGATTAAAA
Organism: Calamus simplicifolius; assembly: GCA_900491605.1. Lineage (NCBI taxonomy): Eukaryota > Viridiplantae > Streptophyta > Magnoliopsida > Arecales > Arecaceae > Calamus > Calamus simplicifolius. Next base: position 465,005 of record UESW01003857.1, read on the forward strand.
AAATAATTATAGTTTGATGGAAAACTAACAGACTTAATTCAAGTCATTCTTTTTGATATATCATATTAATTAGGTGAATTTTAAATCTACACACAACTCGAGCTCCTATAGGTTCAAGCTTTCTTATGTTAATCACATTTTATTTGCCATGTGAGGCTAATATAATGGTCGTGAACTATTCTATGCTAGATTATGCAAATATTTAAACTTAATTATATTCTGACTCATATCCCAGGGTCACACATGGAGTCATAAATTTGGATGGCCACTAGGCTTAATTACGTATAAATGCTAAGAAATTTTAACGAAGAATGGGAAACAAGCTTGGCCTCAAAGGGATTACAATGCCAACAAATCAAATAGAATTCACTCTTATTGCATGCTGTTGAAAAATCTTTGTTCTCTTGAATCACTCTCAATACTCTCTCCAAATTTGTCATCCTCTAAATTGTCCTCTAGAGCTCGGTTATTGGATCCAAATCTTCAACAATCCAAATTATAGGAATTCTTGTCAAGTAACTTGAAAGACATGTTTTAGATGTCAAAATGGCCAGTCCTTGCAACTTTTTATAAATTTTATTTATTTTATATATTAATTAAGAAACCGAGGCAAGCCAAGATGTTGGCCTTTTGAAGCAATTTCGCAAGCACCAAAAACAATGGCTACTGCTCTAAGAAAATAGGCCTTATAATTATTGCAACAGTAATATACAGTTCATATAGCACCATAGCAGAACACACTTCCCTTATAGTCTCAAACACTTGTCACACTATGCCCACAAATATTTCAGAGGAACCATCAAGCTCTTGATTAAGCTGAAGCCTTCTTAGCCTTGTTTTTCATAGCTCGGATTCGCTCCGGCAACGCTTCATCAGGAATTTTTGTCTCTTTGGCCACATCAAGCTCTCCATAAGCATCCAAGCAAGAGCACAAGAGTGGAGTCCTCTCCTTCTCCAGAAATTTCGCACCAGTTAGACCTTCCAGCAATTTAATTAATCCAGTATCACATGAGCCCATGATGACATCGAGGAGGCCGGGCCTGTCGCCATTGATAAATGGACCTCCACCAGACAAGTCGTTCTGGATTCCATCCTCCAGCGTGCTCAAATGCTCAATGAAGTCTTGGACTGCCTTCTGCTGTTCCTCTCCTTCGCTGTTTCGAATAGCATAGCTGACAGGCACCAGCTGCAATGACAACATACCTTACTGATCGAGGTTTTATATATATGTAATATATATATATATATATATATATATATATATATATATATATATATAGAGAGAGAGAGAGAGAGAGAGAGAGAGAGAGAGAGAGAGATGCTTCATGTAAAAGAAAGAGAAAAAATAATATTTTTGCGATGGTGATCATACCTTTTGGTAAACAAAATTAGCCCAAAAACGGACTTTGGATCTCTTGTAAGGATCCTCTGGGAGCAAAGGAGGGTCCTTCCAGACGTCGTTAATATACTCAAGAATGACCAGGGACTCGGCTAGTGGCTTTCCATCGACCACCAGAACTGGCACCTTCTTGTAAACAGGGTTGAGCTGAAGAAGCGCCTGGCTCTTGTTCTTGAGGTCCTCTTTCACGTACTCGTAGGCGACGCCCTTGATCTTGAGAGCATGTTGGACCATGGTGCAGTAGCCACTGAACACAACCCCATGCAACCTCACCTCCTTCACCTCTTCCATTATTGCTATGGCTTCTTCCGGCGGCCTAATCTCCAAGTCTTATTATTATATTTAGGAGACTTGAAGCTAAGACCATGTACGGGATGGAGGATAGGCTTTATTTATTTGTTTGTTTGTTTGTGTTTTTTTTCTCCTTCCCTGTCAATTGTCTTGAAAACCGTAATAAAGGAAGCCGACCCTTTGAAAAGTCTGGGGTAGCGTGCCAATGAGAGCCTTGTTCAAACCAACCATCACTTCCAAAAAAAAATAAAAAAGTCTAGGGTAACGTGCCAATGAAACTTCTTCAAAGTAGCCGCCTTATAAGACTTTCTTAGTTATAGATTCTTTTACGTTCAACAAATTTTTTCTGTCTTTTTCATAATCTCTAAAGTTTATTTTAAAATTAAAATATTATTCATTATTTATAATATTTTAAATAAATTAAGATTCGTATCCTTTGTATATATGAAAACATATTAGGTTATATCTATTTAAGATTTCAGATCATATCAGACTAGTCCATCTTAGGTTCCATATTATATCAGAATATGACCATTTAAAGCTATATCCATATATGGTTTTAAGTCAAGTTCTATTAAATCTTCACCTTTAGCTTAAGGTTTATCAAGTCAACCATCCTCAAACTTCATCATCTTTGCTACCCCTTTTAAATGAACATTAGCCTCTACAAACTCCAACTAAGTCCAACCAATGCTTGAACTTATATTTATTTATAGCCACTATCCTTCTAGCAGATTCTTTGCACTTCATCATATTCATATACCTAAGAGGCTTATATTCCATACTCTCAACCATGGTAAGTGCATAAGGAGCTGTGTCTACACACCGTATAGATGGCTTGATTTGCCTCTTCTTATAATTGGTAATTACATTATAGTGTTGCTGTAAAGATACTTCTATATCTCGTGTAGTTTTCTTGTATTATACATTCACCTTGAATTGAGCTGGCAAGGCTTGTGACTTTCTCTTTAAAACTTTTTCTTCAAGCTCCACCTTCTTGCTAGCACTACAGTCCTCAATTGGACTTTCAATTACTCATCCCTTCTAGTTTATCATAGCAGACTCATTGAAGGTGACATCTTCATTATAAACAATTTTTGGATAATTTAAGATCTTTTATACACCATGGTTTATAATCCTTTACCTCAATGCCACAACCTAAAAATATGCACTTCATTGCCCTTCATTTAAATTTGTCATCATTAACATGAATATATGCAAGGCAACAAAAGATCCCCAAATCAGAATAATTAATTGAATGATTAGATCATACCACCTGAGGAATCTTTAAGTTGATGGTTGTTAAATAAGTTTGTTGTATTCACTATGTTAGCCTAAAATAATTCTTGAATCTAGCATCAAAGAGCATACAACAAGCTCTATACGAGAGTGCTTTTATCATTTGTTCTCCAACTCCAATCTATTGCATATAAGCGAGAGAGATGTTAAAATTGTCCAAGAGAGATTTATTTGATAGAATGAAGAATGGTAAGCTAGACTTTATGAACACTGCAAGATAGAAAGTAGAGCAAGGTACAATTTAGCGATAGTACTTGCTGTTCTAAAAGGATGCTAGACTACATCCATTTAAATCTTAAGGACCTTGCCCTTATGCATCAATGAGTGGACATCAAATTTTAACATCAATCTAACTACTCCATAGTTGTAGAATTTGCAAAAGTACCATCAACATCGATAACAGTACTTTCAATCATCTAATATTAGCCATCCATCATCCTTCCCTTGGTCACCATAAAAGCATCCTTAGAAACTTTTAGCTTGCCATTTTTAGCCTTCTATATGTAAAATGAAAATCAAATATGCCTAAGAAAATCAGGTTCTTTGTTAGCACTGAGGCCTTCAAGGACCTCACAATATCATCAAACATCTTGATCAAAATTATTTTAATTCTGACAACATTTGTAGACTTATTATTACTCAATAGAATATTCTCTATTTCGATTGATACATAGAGAACCAACTTTTATTGAAAGTCATATGAAAGGAATAATGAAAGTTTAGAATTCATTATGTTCCAAAGTCACTGATGAGAGTATCTTACTTTCTGCATCATCATAGCTTTTCAAAGTATTCTCTTCGACTATATTAGTTCTAGCTTTAGAGTTACTTTTCTTTGCATCCTTTCCTTCTCTTTGGACAGCTCCTCTTAAAGTTTCTGATATCTTGTTTGAATCTTGATTTTTCTCTATTACCTAAACACTTCTTTTTGCTCCTATCTCTTGGAACTAAACCTTCTCCATAATTCTCTCCATAATCCTTATATACGCTTTTGGTATCATTTTTTATATATATTCTGATGCCATTCTTTATATAATTTTATTTCATCGCTCCAAAACTGCACCAGAAAGAGGGCACGCGATGATCCAATCTCCAACGGATCTAAAAGAAAAATATAGCTTTTTCGTAACACTTCTTGAGCCCATTCATTTATTGGATTTCATGACCACATCAACCAATACATGGACATTCTCATCCCATCCATTCATTGAATTTCATGGTCACGCCAGTCAACGCATGGAGCCATGCGAAGTCATATCGTGTGGAAATTTCGTTGTGTCCTGTGTGGAAAATTTCGTAGGCAACTTCATCGCGAACCAAATTCTCTTGCAAAAGCAATCATCAATGGACCGCTATAAATAGAGTCGTCATGTTTGTTGATGATGCCATTCTCACCAACTCCTTTTGGGTCCCAGATGTTGGACTTTTTTAACAAGGCAGCTAATTTTGTGATGATATAGTTTGAATGAGAAAAGTTCCGTTCTTGCCTTTAACAAATTTAGCATCATCTCGTTCTTGCCTTTCTCTTCTGATCCCAAAAATGAGACGGCTAGAACTTCAAATGGATAAAGTGTTGCCATGGAAATCCGTTTTTCGATTCGGATGCGCTCTGGCTCCGGGTTTGGACGCCAATCTCGTCATCTAGGATGGAACCTGCAAGATAGTCCGTACGCAGAGGGTGTTTTGGGGGTTGCCCTTTGCGAAGGACCCTCCAACACCCAAGTTAGTGGAGATTCACAGCAAGCATATATGAGGAGAAGACTCTCACAGAAGAGTTCTCCTAGATGGGTGTTCTCTCGAGAGCTCCAAGCTTTGATGGAGCTTCAATGGAGTTTTTTCAGTATGAGAGCGGGTGAATGCGTGTGTACTTGAGAGATTTGGGGCTGAGATATTTATAGACGATCACATGATTCTTTGGGCGCATCATAGGGGTCTAAAAGCTGTTGAGATTCGAAACGGATTCAAATCAAGTTTGTTACGAGGCCAGTAGGATCCGTATCTTATCAGTTAGAGGATCGACAGCCAGGAGAGCTGGTTGATGCCTTGAGATTCAGCGATTATGTAGGTCCTAGGCCACTCCTATGGCCCTTAGGCTATTTCTGGCATGATTCTCCATTTGGAATCTTATTCAGTTATCATGAATTTGAACTCTTCCGCGCTAGATTTCGCAGAGGTATTCGAATGCTCGGTTAGGCTGAGGCAAGGGACAACTTGGTTATAGGATGGCTCGAGTTATCGAGGTATGAGGATAGCTCGGGCTGCCGAGGTATGAAGGTGGCTCGGGATGCCGAGGTATGAGGATAGCTCGGGCTGCCGAGGTATGAAGGTGGCTCGGACTGTCGAGGTATGAGGATAGCTCGGGCTGTCGAGGTATGAGGATAGCTCGGTTCGTCGGGGCGACCCGACTCTGCTGAGGGCGATTCGGCTTTGTAGCCTTATGGATGTGACAGCTGGCCGACAGGATGTTGGAACTGGACTCGATCCAATTATCGATGTGCACGGGCATTAACGCAATGATAATTTTACCTCTCATCACATGCCCCCCACTCCCTAGTCCAAAGTGTAAATTCGGATGTAGGGAGTAGAGTTTTGAAATAATTTCGTTCAGGAAGATTCGAAGGGGCAGGCAATGATAATCTTGTATATAGCAAGCCGCTGTTTCATCATCATTTTTTGCCATAACTCGAGGAGGAAACACCTCGTTTCCCACAAGTTGCGATTGTGGGAGTCCCACGTGGCGGGGCTCATATATTTTTGGTGCCCATATCGAAAGTTTTAGCATCCTGGGCTTTCCTTCTGGAGCGCTATTTAAAGAGGACTAGGGTGGCGTCCCTTCTCCAACGCCTTCCCATCCCCATCGTAGAGATTTTTCATTCCTCCCTAAACCCTTGCCAACTTATTCGTGTTTTGCCTCTCAATCTATCAACATGAAGGGTCTGAGTGATGTTGCCTCAGAGATAACCCTTGAGGATTTGGACAGAATTCGCCGCTGTTACAGGGTTCCTCGAGACGTGTCCCTATGGGTTCCGAAAGCCGAGCATAGGGTTTCGATGGAGTTGCCGTGGGGTTTTCTTCTATAAGGAGAGCCTGAGGACAGGTCTTCGGTTCCCTCTTCACCCGTTAGTGCAGGAGGTAATGAGATTTTACAACATATGCCCAACAATGATGGTCCCGAATAGCTGGCGCAATTTCATCGGGTTCATCTCGATGTGTAGCCGTATTGGGATGACTGCAACCCTCCCTATATTCCGAGTATGCTACAACCTGATTTTCGAAATGAGCTCTAAGTGGCCATACATTAGTCCCCGAAGGCCATTTAAAATGATCTCAGATAACCCGTCTTCGATAAAGGAGTGAAAGTCTCGATTCTTTATTGTCGAGGGGAACATTGGTTCGAATTTTCCAGGGACATGGGCGAGCTACATAAAAGATCCGGAAGCGCGTCCGAAGTTGTCCGAGCATGAGAAGAGGGATTTAATAACCCTTCGCGATGGTCGGATGCTATCAGCCAGTGCCCTGTTATCAGAGGATGCCATTTTTGCTGCCAGGCTTAGTTCCATTGACCCCCATGGTAAGCCCTTGTTCCCCTTTGCTCTGATGGTCGATATGTTTAGGCAACTCTATTATCGTTCGATTGAATGTTTGCTGTGTTTTCAGCCGAGAGATTGGCATTCGTGGGCCAAATGAAGGAGCTGGGCAAGCATCACAGGGGCTCTAGCTCCGGGGACAAGCATAGGTCCAAAAGAGATCCCGTCCTTCTGGGTCTCGTCAGAAGGAGTCGAAGAAGGATAACGTTGGCCATCATTCCTCCACCCCAAAGAGGAGGGAAGTGGGAGTGTCAGCCGTGGTCGATGAGCCATCCCCACCGGAGGAGGGCATGGAGAAGAGAGGGCCGTTGGGGGATGTTCAGAGAGAGCTATTGAAGTTTTTCCCCTTCAATTAGTGGTCAATCAGATGATGCCGAGGAGATGTCACCGGTTCGTCTGGAAATTCTCTCGCCCGAGGCTAATCGGCCTCATTCACTAGAGGTCGGCAGCCCTGCAGTACTGCGTGCTGACAGGGAAGAGGCCCCTGCTTTGGTCGAGGGGTCTGAAGAGGCAGTTGCGGTTGCCGAAGTTTACGTGGAGACGGTCGGTAGAGGCCGAGGGACCTCCTGCTGGAGGGCTTCCTCCCGTGACATCAGGGGGTGCTGTGGAGGAAACCAAGGTTTGGGTGGAGTCCGCTGGGGACGAAGCAATGCTTGGAGAGGAGGAAGAAGAAGAAGAACCATCGAGCGGGGGGATGCTCGGACCGAGGTTCCTTCAGCCAGGGCCGAAGCATCCGAGGCCCCGCTGCTAGAATTCTAGTGGAGGAGGCCAAACGGATGGCAGCTCCTCAGGTCGAAGTTCCTCAAGCCGATTCTTTGGCCATGAGTTCTCTTATTCCTGGCCCAGAAGTGGAAGATATGTTTGCCGCTTTGATGCGGTATGTGCTGTGTACGGGAGAAGGTTCCTCGGAAGATGAGCCCGCCGTAGAGGACATCGTCGAGGCAGCTTTCGGGCGGTTTGGGGCACCGAAGGACGTTTACCTTCTCCCCGAGATCAGTAGCCCTAGTCTTATGAATATTGCTACAACTATGCCTTCCGAGTAAGTCGTTGCATCGGGTAGTAATTCTTAATCGACTGGCTCGGCCATACTTCTTACTTGTGCTTTTTCTGCAGAATGCCTTAATCACGAGGACGTTGAGTTGGCGCTTAAATTTGGCCATGGGGGCCTGTGCTCAGGCTAGGAGGGAGGCCGCCGATCTTCGGGCAAGGGTGGATTCGATCAGTAGACTCTCCAGGGCCTTGTCATCTGTCCAGGGAGACTCGAGAAGATGAGCAAGTCCTACCAAGCTACCGCCAAGAGAGCCTCTCGGCTTGAGACTCAAGTCAAAGAGCTTCAGGGCTTTCGTGAGCAATCAGACAAGGCTTGTTTGGAGTTATCACAGATCAAGTCTAAGCATGTTGATGAAGTTAATGCTATGCGGTTGCGTTTTGACGAGAGATGGGACGAGCTAAAGAATAGCTACGCCGAAGAAAAAGATCATTGGAGAAAAAGGCTCGATGAGGAGGAGCGCAGGCACAGGCGACAACAAGATCAGCTCGCCAGCCTGAATAGGAAGCTCACCGATAGGAAGGATCCGCTGAAATGGTAGCATGATCAAATTGCCAAACTCATTGCCGACCTTGACCAATCTCGGTGGGAGATTGAGGATAAACAGTCCCAGATTAATGACCTCAAGGAGGGTATCCCGCAGAATAAAGCGGCCAAATTGAAGGCCCTTGAAAAAGTTCATGAGCTGAACGATAAAATAGCTCGGCAAGAGGAAGAGGTATTGCATCTTCTCATTTACTTATCTCTAGTGTCTTTTCTCGTGGCTATAGTCTCAAATGATTTGGTGTTTGCAGATAGGCAGAATCGGGCTCGAGGTTCAGGATCAATTCAAGGCTTTGAGAGCGGAGTTGGACTCGAGCCGCCAAATGAATTTCAAACTTGGGAGTCAGTTGGCCAAAGCTAATAGACGAATCTCTTTATTGTGGATGAGTATAAGAGTTCTGCTCAATTTTTGAGGAGCACAAAATGGCTTGTGCCGACGCATTTTAGTTCGGTGAAGAGGAGACTCGAGCGAAGATCTCTTGGGTATATCCCGAATTAGATCTATCTTTTTTAGAGGCTGAGCTTTACGATACTCGTACCCCAGGGGCCGAAGAAGTTGAGTATGAGGACATTTCAGACGTTGACCTCGAGACTATCCTAGGCACTGATGAGGCCGCAGCTCCAGAAGGGTGTCCTCAGCTTGCTGCTGAGGATCCTAAGGTTCCTCCTCCAACTATATTCGAAGCGGGTGAACCCAGTCAAATTCCTCTGGATGTTACCGAGGGAGCCCTCGGAACTGATTCGAACCCTGATTCATAAGGGTTGTTCATGTATCTTTGGCCTTTTCAACTTGTAATTTGATCAAAACTCAATGAATGAATCTTTTGTCTCCTTCTGCTTGTCTTATTGCTTTGGTCATCATTTTTGAATGATCTTTTTGTCAAAAGTTCTCCCCATGGCAAACGAATCGTAAATGACTCGTGCTTTAAGGTTGGATTGCTTTTAGGAGTTTCGAATTGAATATTCTGCTTAATCGAAGCCAGATTAACTAGTTCTACCGATGTATGAAACTATTTGGTTCTGCTGTGGAATATTATCCCGGCTTCTTCCGAAGTAAGACGAGCAGTCCAAAATGCGTAAGCTAACTCGGCTTGCCAAGGCATCGGATAGCTCGGCTCGAAATGATCGAAACCTATGAAAATACCTTGGTTGAGGCCGAGGTTAGGCAAATAGTTCGGTCTATCCGAAGCAAGAAGTTGGCTTGCTTTCTGCCGAAGTAGATGAAACGGCTTGCGGTTTGCCGAAGGACACCTCATTTTTTCCTTAGGGCATTTATTTCATTGGCCTTTTCCAACGTAAGTCCCTTTAGCGTATGCGTTAAGTATTCGATTATCATTGGACGATGTCATTTTCAAAGGGGATCTCCTAGGTCTGCCCATATCTTAAGGATCTGCAGACGGTTTTTTACATTTAAGGCTCTTGATTCGAGATCAGAAGAAGATCTTCTGCCTTTCGTCACGGCTTGGGAGGCATGCTGGGCGCGCTTTGGGACATGCCCTTTTTCCCTGGCTTACCATGTGGCAGCGTGGCCATGGCATTTTGAATTCCGGGGTTCTCTTCTTCAATGGTTGTCCCCGGTTTGTTCGCCTAGAAAAAGGAGAGAGCAAGCTGTGTTAGAGCATCTCCCGAGACCTTCTCTTTCTGTAAGTTGTAGAGGTTTTCATGGTGCATGTTTCATTGAGGTCGAGAGTGGAGAGATCGAGTTTTCCTTTTGAAAGTTGGTTCATCCCAGATAGCTGGGTGATGGAGGAGCTGCTGAAGAGAAAGTAATCCTCAAGGGAGAAGTCTCGGGGGCCATACAGAGAGTGCATGGGGACGGTCACAAGGGTCATACCGGGAGCACATGCTCCTTGTATGGCCTCTTTGATATTCCATGGAGCCTCACAAACCACTGAAAATGTAGACATCCAGGGCCCTATGGCTTACGTGGACTTCCCTCCCCCTCAGTTTGGATTTCTTAGTTCATCCGCCTAAGGGGTCTTTCTTAACGAAGAGAAGGTGGGTAGCGCTGGTCTCCTGTCTATGCTGTTGGGCAGCGGCTAGCAGCCAGCATCCCACTCAGGGGCAGGATCCTCAACATTGACATCCATAGGTCTTCGGCCCAGTTTGGATCCCTTAATTCATCCATCCGAGGGATCCGTGATGGCCTACTTTACTATCGACTAGCAACTCAGTAGAGCTATCTGGTTTCTCTGATTCCGGGGTCAGATGTAGAACATCGTTATTGACCGAAGCTGCTCGACCAAGCTTTATTTTATTTGTTTTTATTTCCTATGCTATGATGCACTTGTAATGCCTCTCTGGAGGTCGTAATTTATTAATAAAGAGAGTTCCTGCTCCTTCCTCTTCGAGTATTTATTTCTTTTCTCAATATGATTATGTTGTTCGGTAGTGAGAGTTGTTTGCTTGTATTGCGCTTTCTGGATTGTAGCGTGTTGGCCCAGATGACAACCCAAGAGGGGGGGGGGGTGAATTGGGTTCTTTAAAAATTAGCCTTTTAAATTATTTAGCTTGAGATGAATGAAGGCAAATGCAAAGTAAATATAAATTGCAGTGAATAAAACAGAGATAGAGAAAGAGACAATAGAACACGGCAAACACAAAGATTTTATAGTGGTTCGGTGTATCCAACACCTACGTCCACTCCCAAGATTCACTTGGGTCCACACTATAATCACCCTAGATTACAGCAGAGTTGTTTTACAAGCTCACAACTCAAACTTGTTTTTCCCGGGCGCACAACGAACCCAGCTGGTTTTCAAGGGCTCACCAGCACAAAAACCCTTAACCCAAGCTTAACCAAGCTTGAACTGAGGTAAGACTACCTCCTCTAGTTCAATCCCCCAGATTGAGCTAGACACAAAGAATAGAAATATTGTTTGTTTAGTTACAAGGCTCCTTAATGAGCAGATAAACAAATGTAAGAATAGAGTTTAGATAAGCCTGATTTGCAGTTGGTTGGCTTTGAGCTTTTCTTCTTTTCTTCAACTCCTTTGAAGTGTAGAACCAGGCCTCAGCTTGGATTCTTCACGGAAGTGTGTTGGAGTTGATTTGGGCTTTTCCTCTTTTCTTTGAGTGTTGAAAATCTCTTGAGATACTCTTGAATAGCACTTGGATTTTCTTCTGAAGCTTCCTTGGATTTGAGCTTGAACACAGAAGGAACTTCCTTTGATTTCACACTCTTTCTTTCACTCTATTTTGAATCACGGATTTTTTCAACTGAAGCTCTGTTTTTCCGATTTTTCTCTTCTTTTTCTTTGAAATAAATATCTCTCTATTCGTCTCTCTTTGATTTGAAAACGGCTTCTCTATTTATAGATTCTGCAGAATATAGCCGTTAGAGACAAAGAAAAATAGCCGTTAATCAAAAATCTTACCGTTGGAGCTGAGTTGGCATCCGTAAAAATCTCGCCCAGATTTGCTGGAGTCGACTCATGCTTTTCCCGAGTCGGCTCGAGCTCGTGATACTAAAAATAGAAATGTTTAGAAAGTCATGGGGTCGACTCACCAAAAGTAAAGTGTCGACTCCTGAAAGTCGGGGGTCGACTCATGAAAAGTTGGGGTCGACTCGCGAAGTGCTCAGAAAAACACACCTCTGGTGTCTGAGCGGAGTCGACTCGCACAGTCATGGAGTCGGCTCGACAAAATCGGGGGTCGACTCGTGAAATTACGTGGGTCGACTCGAGACAGATAGACATTTCTGTTCTCTGAGGGGAGTCGACTCTGAAACTCAAGAGTCGGCTCCGGAACGTATCAAAAATCAGAAAGTTTTCTGATTGACTTTAAAATCGTTCCAGATTCATTTTAAATCATTGTTTTGACTTGAATTCAATAAAATTGACATTAAGAATTAATTCAAGAAGTATTCCAAAAACTCATTGATTAATCTATGAATTATAAAATTTCAAGATTGAGAAGTTACTTTCAAAATGATTAATGTCAAACTTTAACATTCTCATTGATTGTTCAAAATAAATTCATTGCACATGTAAATAAACTCATTCACATCTTTTACATACTCATGGCTTTTGGTAATCATCAAAATCAAAAGGATTGGGGCATATAATTTTTCAATAATCTTCCAACAATCTCCCCCTTTTTGATGATGACAAAAACATTGAGTTTATGCATGATTGATTTGTGAATTTATTTTGATTTCATAATAGGCTTAGGCTCCCCCTGAATGAGGTAGCTCCCCCTATGAAACTTAAATCAATTAATTATCTCAATTAATTATCTCATTTTCTCATATGCATATTCAATCATAAAACTATAAAACTCTCCCCCTTTTTTGTTATCAACAAAAAGGTAGAGAAGCATAAACATTCATTCATTCGTTGATAGAAAGAAATACATTGAGTAACCAAAATTGACATTTCATTTCATCAAGAGTCTAATACATCAAAATGTCTAATACATTGATATCAAAATGTAAAACATAACAATAATTTCAATACATAGCAAGGATTGAGAATCTAATACATTAGAAATGAGTTCTAACAATCCTAGTCAAATGATCAACTATGTTCTTCATTCCATCTGATTGGATTTTTACATAGTCTTTTAGCCTTTCATCTACAAAGGTGCAAGCAGTCAAAATCTTGTCTTGAAGCTCCGCATTGCACTTAGAGTAGGTTTCGCCATCTCCGCAAATATCTTTAAGTTCTTCAAAAATGTTCTTGAGATCTCCACTTAAAGACTTTGAAGAAGTGCTGAGAGTAGACTCAATTTTAGTGATTCTTCATCCAATGAATATAGAGTCTCCTTTAGGTTCATGAACTTATATTCAAACTCTGACTTTAATTTCTCTGACTGATCATCTAAAAGTCCTTTGAGTTGCTTTAATTGTAGATCTGAGAAGCCAGCAGAAGAGGATGAAGCTTGATCAAATAACTGAGCAGGTGTAGGAGCAGGTGCAGAAGTAGGAGGGCTCGGAGGTGCAGGTGAAGAGTGTCTAACTGATGGACCTGGTGCCTCACATCCGTAGCTCTCTCTTCTACTAATCCTTTCCTCTCCCATATTCCATTTTTCTTAATAAAACCCATCCGATGAATGGTGGCCAAGCTATAAAAGTCTGTATGCCTCAGGTTCCTCATTGGCTCACTGTCAGATATAACAATCCTTGACTCTGGAAGATCTTGGTGAGAATCATACCATAGGGCAGGCTAGATTTCTTTTCCTCCACAGTCAGCAATGTACCAAAGAATCATACTGGGAAGGTTGATTGGTTTGCCCGTAACAATAGCATCCATCACAAAAATGTCCCTTTCAGATACATAATCAAATCTTCCTATTTTGGAAAAAGTATCCTACTGCAAATGTTATGAAGCAATCTCAGTTCTAATGATAATTGGTTGGCAAAAACTCTTCAAAACCGACAACATCCCGGTTTAATAATCTAGCAGAGCAGGGCTTCGGTCTTCAGAAGAAAATGTGGCAGTCCTGATAAGGGTAGATCCAATAGTCTTGACAGAAGCTCTACAGTCACTGAGATCCTATTTCCTCTCACAGTGCTTATGAGACCATGATCTCCTCTAGACAAGTTCTTATAAAACTCCTTTACAAGAGAGGGATAAGTAGGGCAATCCAGTGAACATATCTTCTCCCATCCCATCTCTATCAATTGTCTCCCTAATAAAAATCCCTCTGCCTCAAAAAGTTCAAAATCCACTTTTCTACCCGTGGTAATGATTCTATCTGCTAATCTATCTACCTGAGAAGGAGCAGTGGCTGGAGAAGCATTGGGGGTTGAAGATGATGAAGTAGAATCCGTGCTTGGAGAAGGCTCACGCACCGGACGCCTCACCGTCTTCCTCACGGCTCTCTTCCTCTTCACACCGGCCGCAGCAAGATTGGAACCTCGAGTTTTGGGTGCCATTGGTCGATTGGAAGGATTAATCAGTGATTTTGGGAATTTGGAAGGTCTGGAGATATTTTGGAGAGAGTATTTTGAGAGATTGGAAAGTTTGAAATGAACGGCGAGTCGACTCTGCCCTAGATAAATCAACCTGGGACCACTTCGAGTCGGCTCGCGCAAAGCAAGGGGTCGACTCCGGACAGTCACAGAAAACCATCCCGAAGTGGAGTCGACTCGCCGAGAAGGGGTCGACCCGAGAGTTTCAGTCGAAACCAGGAGTCGACTCCGATACTCACCGAGTCGGCTCCGAGACCATTTCAGAGCAAAAACATGAAATTTCTGAAATGTGTCCGGAATTTGATCATGAAAATTGATAAAATAATCATTGAATATGAATGGATCAATTAGATATGAATTCTAGATAAGATTTCCTTAAAGATCAAGGATTTGAAAGAATCTTAGATAAAATTTCCTTAGGGGTTTCAAATTCATTCTAATGGATCACAAATCCCTAACTCTCCTCTAAGATAACAGAATCTTTCTTCACTTAAGGGTTTTGTAAATATGTCTGCTAATTGTTCTTCAGTGTTAACATAATCAAGACATATTTCATTATTTGCTACATGTTCTCTTATAAAATGATATCTAATTTCTATGTGTTTGGTTCTTGAATGTTGAATTGGATTCTTTGTTAGATTAATTGCACTTGTGTTATCACATCTTATAGGTGTTTTATCAAGTGTGATACCATAGTCTTCAAGTTGTCGCTTAATCCATAGGATTTGAGCACAGCAACTTCCAGCTGCTACATATTCAGCTTCAGTAGTTGATAATGCAACTGAATTTTGCTTTTTGCTAAACCATGAGATTAAGTTACTTCCTAAGAATTGGCATGCACCACTTGTGCTTTTTCTATCTAACTTACATCCAGCATAATCAGAATCAGTGTATGCAATCAGATTTAATGTGGAGTCTCTAGAATACCATAAACCTACATTTTTTGTTCCACTTACATATCTTAGTATTCTTTTAACAGCAATTAAATGTGATTCTTTAGGTTCTGACTGAAATCTAGCACATAAGCAAACAGCAAACATTATGTCTGGTCTACTTGCAGTTAAGTAAAGTAGGGATCCGATTATACCTCGATAATATTTTTGATCAACCTTCTTACCTTCTTCATCTTTGTCCAGCTTGCATGAAGGACTCATTGGTGTTCCGAGGGGTTTAATTGATTCCATACCAAACTTCTTTAGGATTTCTCTTGTGTATTTTGTTTGGTTGATGAAGATTCCCTCTTTGCTTTGTTTGATTTGGAGTCCAAGGAAGAAGTTGAGTTCTCCCATCATGCTCATTTCAAATTCGCCCTGCATCAACTTAGCAAACTCTTGACATAGAGTATTGTTAGTAGCACCAAAAATAATATCATCAACATATATTTGAACTACTAATAAATCTTTACCTTTTCTTTTCAAAAAAGTTTTATCAACATTTCCTCTTATAAAATCATTTTCAATTAAGAATTTACTTAATCTATCATACCAAGCTCTAGGTGCTTGTTTCAAACCATATAATGCTTTGTGCAATTTAAAAACGTGATTTGAAAATTCGTGATCTTCAAAACCTGGTGGTTGTTCTACATATACTTCTTCATTTATAAATCCATTTAAAAATGCACTTTTTACATCCATTTGAAATAAGTTAAAATTCATATGACATGCAAATGCAAGTAATAGTCTAATGGCTTCTAATCTAGCTACTGGTGCAAAGGTTTCATCAAAATCAATACCTTCTTCTTGATTATATCCTTTTGCAACTAATCTAGCTTTGTTTCTAATTACTATGCCATTTTCATCTAGTTTATTTCTATATATCCATTTTGATCCTATAACCGAATGATTTTTAGGTCTTTCAACTAAGGTCCATACATTATTTCTTGTAAATTGATTTAATTCTTCTTGCATTGCTAACATCCAATTATTATCTTTTTCAGCTTCTTCAATAGTTTTAGGTTCAATTTGTGATACAAATGCAAGATGATTACTAATGTTTCTCATAGATGATCTAGTTCTTATTCCTTGAGATGGATCACCTATAATCAATTCCTTAGGATGACTATAAGCATATCTCCAATCCCTAGGTAGATCTACATCATTATGATTAGCGTTAGTATCATCATCCTTAGGTGAATCATTATCTTTAGTCTTGATCTTGATCTAAAGATACATCAATATTTAATTTTTCAAGATCTTTCTCAATTATGTTTGTATCTTCATCATCATCAAATTTTTCAGAACGAGTGCTAAAGATTCATCAAAAACTACATGAATTGATTCTTCAACAACTAAAGTTTTCTTGTTAAATACTCTATATGCTTTACTAGTTATTGAGTATCCTAAGAATATTCCTTCATCAGATTTAGCATCAAATTTGCCTAAATTGTTTTTACCATTATTGTGAACAAAACATTTACAACCAAATGCATGAAAATATTTTATATTGGGTTTTCTATCATGCCATAATTCATAAGGTGTTTTCTTTAAAATAGGTCTTATTAAAGCTCTATTTAAGATGTAACATGCTGTGTTAATAGCTTCCGCCCAAAAGTATTTCGGGAGTTTACTTTCACATAGCATGGTACGGGCCATGTCTTCTAGAGTCCTATTTTTTCTTTCAACTACACCATTTTGTTGTGGGGTCCTAGGTGCAGAAAATTATGATTAATACCATTTTCATTGCAAAAACTTTCAAATAAGTGATTTTCAAATTCAGTTCCATGATCACTTCTTAGAGACACTATGGTAGTGTTTTTCTCATTTGTTACTTTCTTGAATTTCATGAATATCGAGAAAGTCTCATCTTTGTGAGCTAAAAACATTACCCAAGTGAATCTAGAGTAATCATCTACTATCACAAGACCATATTTCTTTCCTCCTAGACTTGTGGTTCTAGTTGGTCCAAAAAGGTCCATGTGAAGTAGCTCTAAGGCCTAGAAGTTGAAACAATATTTTTAGATTTGAAAGAACTTCTTGTTTGTTTTCCAAACTGACATGCATCACATATTTTGTTATTTTCAAAATCTAATTTAGGTAAACCTTTTACTAAATCCATTTTAATTAGTTTTGAAATCAAGGTGTGTGCTTGCGTGACCTAATCTTCGATGCCACAACCAACCAATCTCATTCATATTAGCATTATTTGCAACTAAGCAATGATTATTAGTAGACAATTTGTCTAAATCAATCATGTATACATTGCCATTTCTATTTCCAATAAAAACAATGCTATTATCAATGGGATTAGCTACAGTGCATAAAGAAGATTCAAAAGATACTTTAAAACCTTTGTCACACAATTGACTTATACTAATTAAGTTATGCTTTAAACCATCAACATAAAGTACATTTTCAATAAATGTGGAGGGAGTTATTTGAATGTTACCAAACCCCAAGATTTGGCCTTTGCCATTGTCGCCAAATGTAACAACTCCTCCTTTCTTTTCTTCTAGGGTGATGAATTCTTTGTTACCCGTTATATGTCTTGAGCAGCCACTATCAAGATACCACTTTCTCTTTGATCTCTTGGCCACAAGACATTCCTCATCGTTGTCGTCCGCCATAAAGCATACGTTTGCGACTTCCTTTTGTTCTTCTTCTTCGGAAGAAGATTCCTCGCTGTCACTCCAAGTCGCCATATAAGCCTTCTTTTTCTTTTTGTAGGCTTTCTTCAATCTAGGACATTCATTCCTAAAGTGCCCCGGTTTATTACATTCATAGCAAGTCAAGGGGTCTTTCTCTTTTTCTTTGTCCTTGTCCTTATTTTTATCCTTTTCTCCTTCCCACTTAGCTCCAAATTTTTTTCTTGTGGAAGGGTTTCTTTCTCCTCATAAATCTTTTAAATTTCTTTGCTAAGAGAGCAGTCTCTTCATCATTCATCATCATCATCACTGCTGCTCTCTTCTTCTTTTGCAGCTTTGAGGGCAATTACTTTCTTTTTCTTTGAATCCTCCTCAACATGCTGCCTCATAGTCAGCTCATGGGTCATAAGGGATCCTAGAAGCTCCTCTAAGGGTAAAGTGTTGAGGTCCTTAGCTTCTTGGATTGCAGTCATTTTTGCTTCCCATGATCTTGGTAATGACCTAAGAATTTTTCGAACAAGTTCAGAGTTAGTATATGTCTTACCAAGACTTTTCAAACCATTTACAATATCTGTGAATCTAGTGTACATGCATGCAATGGTTTCAGATTGTTCCATGCTAAATAATTCATATTTATGAACAAGAATATTAATTTTAGATTCTTTTACTTGATTGGTACCCTCATGGGTAACCTCTAATCTATCCCAAATCTCCTTTGCGGAATTACATGTGGAGATTCTATTGAATTCATTAGCATCTAAGGAGCAATATAAAACATTCATGGCCTTAGCATTAAGCTGTGCCATTTTCCTATCATTATCATTCCAGTCCCTTTCGGGCTTAGGAACAATAGTGCCATCTATAACATGTGTGGGTGTACTAGGTCCATTAATTATAACACCCCATAGCTCATAATCAGAAGCTTGAATGAATATCCTCATTCTAGCTTTCCAATAAGAATAATTTGAGCCATTAAAAAGTGGAGGTCTATTCGTAGAATGACCTTCAGCAAAAGAACCAACTTGTGTTGCCATTTGAACTTTAGCTCTTGATCGTGTGATCAAAATCTAATGAGCACTAGCTCTGATACCAATTGTTGGCCCAGATGACAACCCAAGAGGGGGGGGGTGAATTGGGTTCTTTAAAAAATTAGCCTTTTAAATTATTTAGCTTGAGATGAATGAAGGCAAATGCAAAGTAAATATAAATTGCAGTGAATAAAACAGAGATAGAGAAAGAGACAATAGAACACGGCAAACACAAAAGATTTTATAGTGGTTCGGTGTATCCAACACCTACGTCCACTCCCAAGATTCACTTGGGTCCACACTATAATCACCCTAGATTACAGCAGAGTTGTTTTACAAGCTCACAACTCAAACTTGTTGTTTTCCGGGCGCACAACGAACCCAGCTGGTTTTCAAGGGCTCACCAGCACAAAAACCCTTAACCCAAGCTTAACCAAGCTTGAACTGAGGTAAGACTACCTCCTCTAGTTCAATCCCCCAGATTGAGCTAGACACAAGAATAGAAATATTGTTTGTTTAGTTACAAGGCTCCTTAATGAGCAGATAAACAAATATAAGAATAGAGTTTAGATAAGCCTGATTTGCAGTTGGTTGGCTTTGAGCTTTTCTTCTTTTCTTCAACTCCTTTGAAGTGTAGAACCAGGCCTCAGCTTGGATTCTTCACGGAATGTGTGTTGGAGTTGATTTGGGCTTTTCCTCTTTTCTTTGAGTGTTGGAAATCTCTTGAGATGCTCTTGAATAGCACTTGGATTTTCTTCTGAAGCTTCCTTGAATTTGAGCTTGAACACAGAAGGAACTTCCTTTGATTTCACACTCTTTCTTTCACTCTATTTTGAATCACGGATTTTTTCAACTGAAGCTCTGTTTTTCCAATTTTTCTCTTCTTTTTCTTTGAAAATAAATATCTCTCTATTCGTCTCTCTTTGATTTAAAAATGGCTTCTCTATTTATAGATTCTGCAAAAATATAGCCGTTAGAGACAAAGAAAAATAGCCGTTAATCAAAAATCTTACCGTTGACGCTGAGTTGGCATCCGGAAAAATCTTGCCTAGATTTGCTAGAGTCGACTCATGCTTTTCTCGAGTCGGCTCGAGGTCATGATACCAAAAATAGAAATGTTTAGAAAGTCAAAGGGTCGACTCACCAAAAGTAAAGTGTCGACTCCTGAAAGTCGGGGGTCGACTCATGAAAAGTTGGGGTCGACTTGCGAAGTGCTCAGAAAAATACACCTCTGGTGTCTGAGCGGAGTCGACTCGCACAGTCATGGAGTCGGCTCGACAGAATCGAGGGTCGACTCGTGAAATTACGTGGGTCGACTCGAGACAGATAGGTATTTCTGTTCTCTGAGGGGAGTCGACTCTGAAAGTCAAGAGTCGGCTCCGGAACGTATCAAAAATCAGAAAGTTTTCTGATTGACTTTAAAATTGTTCCAGATTCATTTTAAATCATTGTTTTGACTTGAATTCATAAAATTGACATTAAGAATTAATTCAAGAAGAATTCCAAAAACTCATTGATTGTTCAAAATAAATTCATTGCACATGTAAATAAACATATCACATCTTTTACAGTACTCATGGCTTTTGGTAATCATCAAAATCAAAAGGATTGGGGCATATAATTTTTCAATAATCTTCCAACATAGCGTAGTTCATAAATCTTCGTAAGCGCTTTAGCCATTTGCTTTTGTTAGGAATTTTGACAATGCTTAGTCCTCTGCGGAGGAAGCATTCATCTCTGCTTAGGTCAGAGGGAGGCCTAGGCGGCCTTGCTAATTTGCGATGTAGACATGATCCTACTCAAGGGACGGAGTAGGTTTTTATTTGAAGAGAAGTAACTTGCATAATTTTGCTGCCGTCATAAAGGAGTCATCCGTTCACGTTAGAATTTGATATATTGCTTGAAGGTATCACCCGGTTTGGCCGAGGCTTCAGATATTATTCAAAGATATCACTCGGTTCGGCCGAGGCTTTAGATATTATTAGAGATATCACTCGGTTCGGCTGAAGCTTCAGATATTATTCAAAGATATCACCCGGTTCGACCAAGGCTTCAGATATTATTTAGAGATATCACTCGGTTCGGCCGAGGCTTCAAAGATTATATTTTACTTGGCGCTGCCAAGGTACGGAGATATCACTCGGCTTGGCCGAGGCTTCAAAGATTATATTTTACTTGGCGCTGCCAAGGTACGGAGATATCATTCGGCTCGGCCGAGGCTTCAAAGATTATATTTTACTTGGCACTACCAAGGTACGGAGATATCACTCGGCTTAGCGAGGCTTCAAAGATTATATTTTACTTGGTGCTGCCAAGGTACGGAGATCGCTCGACCCTACCGAGGATTTAAAAAGATTATATTTTACTTGGTGCTGCCAAGGTACGGAGATCATTCGGCCCTGTCGAGGATTTAAAAAGATTATATTTTACTTGGTGCTGCTCAGGTGCGGAGATCACTCGGCCCTGTCGAGTATTTAATATGTAGCAAAACCTGCTTCTCATTGCAGCTTTCAAGGAAAGTAATCAAAATAGAAATTTTGCGAATCTTTGAAAGTTAAATTTAACTCAATGAACAGAGTAAGTTTAGTAAGGGCGTACTCTTACTGATGATAGGCGCAAAGATTATCCGAGTTCCACGTCCAGGGAATAGATTTTCCATTTAGATCTTGGAGTTTATAGGTGTCGAGTTTGATTACCTCCGTGACTTGGTAGGGACCCTCCCAGTTCGGGGATAGTTTCCCTTGCTCCAGTGGCTTCGACACAGATACCTTCCGAAGTACCATATCACCTGGGAGGAAAAACTTCCCTTTGACTATGGTGAAGTGATAGCAGGCCACTCTTTGTTGGTAGGCCGCCATTCGGATTCAGGCCTTCTCCCTGACTTCTTCTATTAAATCAAGATTAGTTCGGAGTTGCTCGTCATTGGATTCCTCCGAATAGCCTTCCACGCAAGGTGAGGGGAGTCTGACCTCCACAGGGATGGCAGCTTCTGTACCAAAAGCCATCTAAATGGAGTTTGACTTATGGGTATCCTCTCAGTAGTTTGGTATGCCCACAACACATGGTGGAGCTCTTCTGCCCATCTGTCTCGCGCTCGGTTGAGCCGAGCATTAATTCCTTGCAAGAGAGTTCGGTTGGTTACCTCGGCCTCTCCACTGGCTTGAGGATGTCCGACTGATGTCAGACGATGAAGAATGTCGTGATCCTCACAGAATTTTTAAAACTTAGGATTATCGAATTGCTTTCCGTTGTCGGTGATGATGGTATGGGGAAGGCTGAAACGGCAGATGAAAGACCTCCATACGAAGTCCTTGGCCCGAGCTTCGGTTATTTGAGCGACCACTTCGGCTTCTACCCACTTGGTGAAATAATCTATTGCAACAAATAAGAACTTCCTTTGCCCCGTTGCAAGGGGGAAAGGGCCGAGGATATATATTCCCCATTTGGCGAAGGGCCAGGGGGATGATATAGAAGTCAGGTGAGTAGAGGGGAGCCTCTGAACATTTGAGTGTCTCTGGCACGAATCATAGGCTTGGACTAGGTCATCAGCATCTTTCTGCATCGTCGGCCAATAATACCCTTGGCGCAGCATCTTATGGCACAGGGCCCGACCGCCAAGATGATTGCCGCAAATGCCCTCATGAACCTCCCGAAGAGCATAATCAGCCTCCGATGGTCGGAGGCATTTGAGCAATGGCATAGAGAAGGATCGCTTATACAGCCGATCATCAATTAGAACATAATGGGATGATTGCATTTTTAGCTTTCTTGCTTCTTTTCTATCAATGGATAGCAGCCCTTCTTTGAGATACTTATGCAGGGGATCTATGCAAGATGGTTCGGTGTCGACTTGCATCATCTGACCAGCATCGGCAATGCTGGATTTTTCCAAGACTTCCAAGTGGAATCTCCGTTCAAGGTCCATTGAGTCCGTAGTCGCCAAGCGGGACAAAAGGTCGGCGCGCGCATTTTCAGCCCTTGGGATCTAGATAATCTTAAATTCAGCAAAACATGAAGATAGATCGCGCACCTTTTGGAGATATCGAACCATGTTCGGCTCTCGAGCCTCGAATTCTTCTTACACCTGGCCCGCTACTAACTGAGAGTCCGTGTAGGCATTTAGTTTTTCAACTTTAAGCTCGTGGGCGATGCGGAGTCCGACGTGTAGGCATTTGGTCTTCACCCTCCAGACTGGTGAGGACCAAACTGGCACCAGAACCCTCGCGCTGGAGGATCCGTCGGTGTGAAGCAACTACGGGGCGCTGGGCATTGGTTGTCTAGGGGTGTCCGAAGCAGAGCCATTCTTGGGTATGGTGCATTCAATGAGGAAATCCGTCAAGACCTGGGCTTTAATGGCTGGACGAGGTTGATACTGAATATCATGTTCACTCAGCTTAACAGCCCATTTGGTCATTCTTCC
The DNA here is from genome assembly GCA_900491605.1 of Calamus simplicifolius. Lineage (NCBI taxonomy): Eukaryota > Viridiplantae > Streptophyta > Magnoliopsida > Arecales > Arecaceae > Calamus > Calamus simplicifolius. The sequence continues at coordinate 488,114 of UESW01003857.1, forward strand.
CGATGCTTCTGGACGATGGATAATTGCCTTGATGGGTTGGTCGGTCAAGACTGTGATGGTGTGTGCTTGAAAATACTGTCGCAGCTTTTGGACCGATGTTTCCAGGGTCAGAACCATCTTTTCCACCCGAGTATACCTCGTTTCAGCGTCTTTGAGTAATTTGCTGACATAATAAACAGGCTTTTGGACTTTGTTCTCCTCTCTGATCAGCACCGAGCCAACAGTGTTTTCAGAGACCGCCAAATACAGGCTCAGCTTTTTCCCTGATTTTGGGCTGCTGAGGAGAGGTGGTGAGCCAAGGTATTTCTTAAGATCTTCAAAGGACTTCTGGCAATTTGGGGTCCATTGAAAATTTTTGGCCGACCGAAGCGCTTTGAAGAAGGAAAGGCACTTTTCGGCTGACCGAGCAATGAAGCGGCTGAGGGCCGCTATTCTTTCGGTAAGGCGTTGCACGTCTTTGATCGACCCCAGAGGGGCCATCTGCCACAGGGCTTGGATCTTCTGGGGATTTGCTTCGATGCCTTGCTGAGAGACTATGAAGCCTAGAAATTTTTTGGAGTTAACCCCAAAAGCACATTTGATAGGGTTGAGCTTTATTTGATACTTTCGAAGCGTTGCGAAGCTCTCCGTGAGGTCCTCAACATGTTGGGATGCCTCCTTGCTCTTCACCAGCATATCATCAACGTATACCTTCATGTTCTGGCCAATTTGCTCTTTGAAGACTTTATTGACCAGCCTTTGATAGGTGGCACCTGCATTCTTTAAACCAAAGGCATAACTCGGTAACAATAAATACCTCGGTCGGTGATGAAGGCAGGTTTTTTCTCATCCTCGTGCGCCATCCGGATCTGGTTGTAGCCTGAATAGGCATCCGTAAAAGTCAGCATCTGGTAGCCCAAGGTCGAGTCCACAAGCTGGTCGATCCGAGAAGAGGGAAGCTATCTTTTGGGTACGCATTATTGAGGTCAGTGAAGTTGATGCAGATCCTCCATTTGCCACTTGATTTTTTCACCATAACTACATTTGCCAACCAATCGGGATAATTGACCTTCCGGATGAAGTTGGCTTTGATGAGCTTGTCCACCTCCTCTTTGATGACCTTTTGGCACTCGGGGGCGAAGCTCCTTTTCTTCTGCTTAATTGGCTGGAATGCCTCATCCATACTGAGGCGGTGGACCAAGACATCTGGGCTGATCCCAGGCATATCCGATGCAGACCAGACAAAGACGTCAGCATTGTTCTGAAGGAATTCAATCAACTCTTGCCGAAGCTTTCCCTTTAGCTGTGACCCAACCTTTGCGGTTCAGTCAAGCTGAGCCTCGTCGAGTGGCACTTCCTCCAATTCTTTGGCTAGCTCCCCTCGTTGTTCGATAAAATCTTCTCGAGCGTCTAGCTCATCCACCTTGGGCTTCCTGGATTGGAGGTCGGCGACAAAGCAATGTCGAGCTATAATTTGACTTCCCCGAACAACCCCCACTCCCCATTTAGTGGAAAACTTCATGGCAAGATGGGGAATGGACACAATGGCCTTGAGGGATATCTGTCCCGGCCTACCGAGGATGGCATTATAAGGGGACCGAAGCTTGGTTACAAGGAATTTCATAAGCACAGTGGCTACCCGGGGCCAAGTGCCGGCTCGGACTGTCAGAGTGATAACCCCTTCGGGGATTATGGAGTCACCTATGAAACCTACTAAAGTGGATTCCACGGCCCGGAGGCTTTCTACCCAGAATTTCAATCTCTCAAAGGTATCAAAATACAAAACATTAACGGAGCTTCAACTATCAATTAAAATGTGGTGTACATCATAATTGTTCATATTCAGGGATACAACCAGAGCATCGTCATGGGGGTACTGTACCTTCCGAAGGTCTTCATCAGAAAAAGTGAGCTCATCAACCCGAGCCTTCTTTGGCGAGTTTTCCTCCTCGCCTGGCCAAGAGGATGGGGAGTCGGCCACCGCTATCACATTAATATTGTCGATAATCGGAGGATTCAGTGGTGGGAGCTGGCGAGGTTCGGGCTGGCCATCCTCTTCATTGTTCGGCTCAAGGGGTCCTTTGAATCGGTCTAGTCTGCCCCATCGGATCAACCACTCAATCTCGTTCTGGAGCTGCCAACAGTCCTCGATATCATGCCCATAATCCTGATGGAAGCGGTAGTACTTGGTCACGTCCCTCCGAGTTGCATTGCGTCGGAGAGGAGGAGGCAGAGGAATCTGACACTTGATCTCCATCAGGATTTGCGCTCTTGGCATGGTGAGAGGAGTGTAGCGGTCGAACCTTCAAGTTGGACTCCGGGTTCGATCTCAAGGCAGCGGTGGAGGAGTTCTCTGGTGGCGAGGCGGGCTTGCACGGTGGTAGGCTCGTTGCTTGTCTAAGCCCTTTGCCTCCTTCTTCTTCAGCTGCTCGGCTCGAGTTGATCTCCTTGATTCTTGAATTCTGGCATACTTATCCATCAGGGACATCATGTCTGAGAGGCTCTTCGAATAGTTAACCTCTAGAGCCAAGTAGAAGTCTCCCTCCTTCGACACTCCTCTAGCCAAGGCAGACATGGCTACCTCGTGGTTGAGATGGTTAAATTCCAGGAGGGCCATATTGAAATGGCCAAGATAATTCTTCAACGATTCCCTCTCTCTCTGCTTAACCTCGGAGAGAGAATCAGATCTTCGTTGTTGGTGACGGCTGCTGACGAACTGGCTGATGAGCAGGCAGCTCAGCTCGTCGAAAGAATTAATGGAACCTGGCTTCAAGCTATTAAACTAGGTTCGGGCAGATCCCCTTAGAGTGGAGGGGAAGGCTTGGTACAGGATCGCATCCGATGCTCCATGGAACATCATAATGGATCTGAAATTGCTCAAGTGGTCATCAGGATCAGTGGATCCATGGTATGGCTCGATGGTGGGAAGCTTGACATGAAGGGGAATCACTTCCCTTATGATTCTTTCAGAGAAGGGGATGCCCTGCTCTGCTTTGGTTGGGATGGAGGGGCTTGTCTGATGGCGTCTAACTCTGACGCCATTCTTGACGCATCTTCTGCATCTACTTCCTGATCTCTTCATCCAGAGTGGTAGGAGGGATTGCGTAATGGAAAGACGACAGCGGTGTACGTTGAGTCCTGGGAAGACACCGGGGAAAGAGAACGGACCCGTCTAGATCTGAGCAGGCTCTTCCCTCCAGTATGCTGCGGCGCTGGCTTTGCCTTCGCGGGCCGGTGATGATAATCCACCGCTTCAAGCAGATTGGAAGAAGAGATTGCCAGCGAAACAGGGGCAGCGCCTCTTCATGAAGCTGGGGAGCAGGAACGGCTGGGAAAGAACCGCTCAGAGTCCTTGAACCAGCTGGGTCAATGTCCGGACCTGCTGGACCAGAGTGGCAAACTGGTCTAGTGTTACCTCCATTGCGGGTGGCGAAGGAGTCTCAGCTGGCGGTGGTGGCGGAGGCGCCACACCGCTAATTGGATCAGGCCTTTAAGAGGCGGCCTGATCTTGAGCCTCGGATGTGGCTCTCTTCCGATTGGCCATTAGAGGATGATTCTTCTGGCTTTGAGTCTTGTCTCCTGGGTTACAAGTTTATGGGACTTGAGGCCCTTCCTTTAGCGCCAATCTGTTGCCACGAAAATCCGTTCTCCAACTCGGATGCGCTCTGGCTCTGAGTCCGGACACCGATCTCATCGCCTGGGGTGGAACCTGTAAGATAGTCCACACGCAGAGGGTGTTTCGGGGTTGCCCTCTGCGGAGGACCCTTCGACGCCCAAGTCAGTGAAGATTCATAGCAAGCGGATATGAGGAGAAGACTCTCACAGAAGAGTTTCCCTAGATGGGTGTTCTCTCGAGAGCTTTGAGCTCTGATGGAGCTTCAATGGAGTTTTTTAGTATGAGAGCGGGTGAATGCATGTGTACCTAAGAGATTTGGGCTGAGATATTTATAGATGATCACTGATTCTTTGGGTGCGTCATAGGGGTCTGAAAGCTATTGAGATTCGAAACGGATTCGAATCAAGTTTGTTACGAGGCCAGTAAGATCCGTATCTTGTCAGTTAGAGGATCGACGGCCAGGAGAGCTGGTTGATGCCTTGAGGTTCAACGATTATGTAGGTCCTAGGCCACTCCTATGGCCCTTAGGCCATTTCTAGCATGATTTTTCATTTGGAATCTTATTCAGTTATTGTGAATTTGAACTCTCTCGCACCGGATTCCGTAGAGGTATTCGAATGCCTCAGTTAGGCTGAGACAAGGGACAACTTGGTTTTCTGAGGTACATGATGGCTCGGGTTGCCGAGGTATGAGGATAGCTCGGGCTGCCGAGGTATGAAGGTTGCTCAGGCTGCCGAGGTATGATGGATAGCTTGGGCTGTCGAGGTATGAGGATAGCTTAGACTACCGAAGTATGAGGATAGCTCGAGCTACCGAGGTATGAGGATAGCTCGGTTCGTCGGGATGACCCGACTCTGCTGAGGGCGATTCGGCTTCACCGCCTTGTGGATGTAACAGCTGACCGATAGGATGTTGGGATTGGACTCGACCCAATTGTTGATGTGCACGGGCATTAATGCAATAATAATTTTATCCCTCATCGTAGAGGATATTTCTGTGTAGCCTTTCTTAATCCCTTTCGACTCCCTCATGGTATAAAGGCTGCATAAGGGAGGCACCCTTTAGAGAAAAGATTAACCTAAGAGTAGCAAATCATATTAACAAATCATAAATAGGTTGTGTCAATTAAAAAATATAATAGTAAATACATTGATATGAACTTAGATCCTTATATTAATTATGTTAGAAATTTAAACTTAAATCCGGCTTGTATATTTTATGAGTTACACGAATCTCTATATGCTTTAACCTCAATGTCAATATATTCGAATGAGTTCTGATCATATTTTAATCCACATGGTCATTCTTTATATAATTTTGCTTCATAGCATACGCTGATCCAGTCTCCAACAGATTTAGAAGAAAAATATAACTTTTCATAAGGCATTTTCATCCTATTCGTTCATTGGATTTCATCCACATAAGCCAACACAAATCTTTTCAACCCATTCATTCATTGGATTGTGTTGAGGGGTAAAATCATCATTACATTATTGATCGCTCATATTAGCGATGGAGTCGCGCCCGATCCAAACGCTCTGCTTGTCAACTAGCCTACTGGCGCAATATTCTAGCAACGAGCGTCTCGTCATAATGAAGAAAGAGAACAAAAGGAAAAAACGGCCACGTCATGTGCGTGGGTTCTTCCAAGGGCCTCTTCATTAATATCCGGCAGTCAAGTCAATAGGCTGGAGCATTTAATGGTGCAGAAACGGTCATAATGACTTGGTAAGCATTTAATGGAATAAAAAGAAAAGGAGAAAGCATACTTCGGCCAACATGCCTCAGCAAATATAGTTCGGCAAATATACTTCGGCCAGCATAGCTCGGCCAGCCTCAGCCTCGGCCAGCTTCAGCATAGCTCGGCCAACATAGCTCGGCCAGCCTCAGCCTCGGCCAGCTTAAGCATAGCTCGGCCAGCTTAAGCATAGCTCGGCCAACATAGCTCGGCCATCATAGCTCGGCCAGCCTCAGCCTCGGCCAGCTTAAGCATAGCTCGGCCAACATAGCTCGGCCATCATAGCTCGGCCAGCCTCAGCCTCGGCCAGCTTCAGCATAGCTCGGCCAACATAGCTCGGCCAGCATAGCTCGGCCAGCCTCAGCCTCAGCCAGCTTCAGCATAACTCGGCCAGCATAGCTCGGCCAGCTTCGGCATAGTTCGGCCAACATACCTCGGCCTCCGCAACCACGCTATGTCTTTTGCATCAAGGCATTTATGACCTCATAAAGGCCATGTATATCCACTTGCTTTAAGGCATTCAATGCCTTATTTTTCTTCCATGCATTAAGCCATTTATGGCTGCCACATTGGCCCCTTGTGCCTCGGTACCTACCTCCGTCGAGCCTCCACCAGCCATGATGACTGAACCACAGTTCAAAACACCTTTGCGGAATCTGGCACGGGAGAGTTCAAATTCATCGTAACAGAATAAGATTCCAAATAAGGAATCGTGCCAAGACGTGGCCTAGGACCTACAATAGTGGCCTAGGGACCACGCAGCCATTGAGTCTCGAGCCATCGGCTAGCTTTCCCCGCCTCCCAGCCGTCGATCCTCTAACTAACCAGATACGGATCTTACCGGCCCTGTAACAACCTGATTCGAATCCAACAACTTTCAGACCTCATCCAGAGCATGTCCAAGAAGTCAGGTGACCGCCTATAAATACTACCACCCTCAAGCCTCTCAGGTACGGCGATTCTACGCTCATTTTTCATTCGCAGTTCTGACACTCCGCCATGAAAGCTCCCATGAGAGCTCGGAGGAACTCTTCCTGGGAGATCCTTCTCCCCATTTTTCTGTTGATTGCTGGTCTCTACTGACTTGGGCATCGGAGGGTCTTCCGCAGAGGGCCACCCCAACACCTCTCGCGTGAGGACTGTCTTGCAGGTCCGCCCAGAAGGGAGCCCGCGCTGCGTCTCGATCACGCCCGAGCCGAAGGATAAATTTCAACAGCAACAGATTTCATGGCCACCTCAGCCAACATATAGAACCGTATGGAGTCATATCTTATGAATGTTTCGTAGGTAATTCTTACTGGCTTAGGCTTCGTTGAGTCTTATGTAGAAAATTTCAAGTGGGCCTTTAATTTAAAGTGAAAGTAGAAGCGCAATTTCAATGGACTTTTTAACAAGGCAGATGAGTTTGGGATGATGTAGTTTGAATGAGAAAAGATCCGCCAAAGATTATGATCGTTAAATATTAAAATGTTTTTTCTTTTGAGTATTTACATTAATATATCATATGGATTAAAAAAATAATTATAGTTTGATGAAAAACTAACAGATTGAATTCAAGTAATTCTTTTTGATATATCATATTAATTAGGTGAATTTTAAATCTACACGCAACTCGAGCTCCTAGGTTCAAGCTTTCTTATGTTAATCACATTTTATTTGGCATACGAGGCTAATATAATGGTCGTGAACTATTCTATGCTAGATTATGCAAGTGTTTAAACTTAATTATATTCTGACTCATATCCCAGGGTCACACATGGAGTCATAAATTCGGATGGCCACTAGGCTTAATTATGTATAACTGCTAAGAAATTTTAACGAAGAATGGGAAACCAGCTTAGTCTGAAAGGGATTACAATGCCAACAAATCAAATAGAATTCATTCTTATTGCATTCTCTATTTGCATGCTATTGAAAGGTCTTTGTTCTCTTGAATCACTCTCAATACTCTCCAAATTTGTCATCCTCTAGGTTGTCCTCTAGAGCTCGGTTATTGGATCCAAATCTTCAACAATCCAAATTATAGGAATTCTTGTCAAGTAACTTGAAAGGCATGTTTTAGATGTCAAAATGGCCAGTCCTTGCAACTTTTTATAAATTTTATTATTTATTTTATATATTAAGAAACAGAGGCAAGCCAAGATGTTGGTCTTTTGAAGCAAGTTCGCAAGCACCAAAAACAATGACTACTGCTGTAAGAAAATAGGCCTCTTATTATTGCAACAGTAATATAAAGTTCATCTAGCACCATAGCAGAACACACTTCCCTTATAATCTCAAACACTTGTCACACTATGCCCACAAATATTTCAGAGGAACAATTAATCAAGCTCTTGATTAAGCTGAAGCCTTCTCTTTCATAGCTCGGATTCGCTCCTGCAACGCTTCATCAGGAATTTTGTCTCTTTGGCCACATCAAGCTCTCCATAAGCATCCAGCAAGAGCACAAGAGTGGAGTCCTCTCCTTCTCCAGAAATTTCGCACCGGATAAACCTTCCAGGAATTTAAATCCTGTATCAATGAGCCCACGATGACATCGAGGAGGCCGGGCCTGTCGCCATTGATAAATGGACCTCCACTATACAAGTCTTTCTGGATTCCATCCTCCAATGTGCTCAAATGCTCAATGAAGTCTTGGACTGCCTTCCGCTGTTCCTCTCCATGGCTGTCTCGAATAGCATAGGTGCCAGGCACCAGCTGCAATGACAACATACCTTTCTGATTTAATCTATATAGATATATTCATCAGGGTTAGGGTTCACGAAGTCGCACGTGCGAGAGAAAATTTCAGCGGAAGAGAGAGGGAAAATAAGTATTATCTTATTACGGCGAAAATAATTTCGTCGTAATACAAGTATATTACGGTGACAATTAACTTTTGCCGTATTATAATTATTTTTTATTTTTATAAGTCCTTTTCTTATGGCAAAAATAAATTTTATCGTAATAAAAGGAGAAGAAAAAACTAACCTATATCGTTAACCTATTACGACGAATATGGGTGACCTATTTCGTCGTAATAAATAGTAAGAAAAATAAAAAAATTAAAAACTTAAAATTTAACCTAAAGCTATTACGACGATATTTATAATTCATCGTAATAAGACTTCTTATTACGGCGAAATATTATTTCACTGTAATAAATAGAAAGAAAATAAAAAAAAATTAAAATCTTAAAATTTAACCTGGAGCTATTACGATAAATTATAAAATTTATCGTAATAAGGCTTTTATTACGGTGAAAACTTATTTCACCGTAATAAATAATAAGAAAAATAAAAAAAATTAAAAACTTAAAATTTAACATGAAGCTATTACGACGATATTTATAATTCGTCGTAATAAGACTTCTTATTACGGCGAAATAATATTTCGTTGTAATAAATAGTAAGAAAAATAAAAAAAACTAAAAACTTAAAATTTAACCTGAAGCTATTATGACGATATTTATAATTCGTTGTAAAAAACTTCTTATTATGGTGAAATAATATTTCATCGTAATAAATAAAAAAAAAATTAAAATCTTAAAATTTAATCTGGAGCTATTACGATGAATTATAAAATTTATCGTAATAAGACTTTTATTACGGTGAAAACTTATTCGCCGTAATAAATAGTAAGAAAATAAAAAAAAATTAAAAACTTAAAATTTAACCTGAAGCTATTACGATGATATTTATAATTCATCGTAATAAGACTTCTTATTACGGTGAAATATTATTTCACCGTGATAAATAGTAAAAAAAATAAAAAAATTAAAATCTTAAAATTTAACCTGGAGCTATTACGATGATATTTATAATTCATCGTAATAAGACTTCTTATTACGACGAAATAATATTTCACCGTAATAAATAAGTGTTACGACGAATTTAATTTTATTTCGTCATTATAAATAAATCTATAACGACAAAAATATTTCGCCATAATAGGTTCACCACAATACCATACTTTCTAATAGTGAAACTTTTATTCAAAATTTATTTTTATTCTAAACCATTTAATTATTATAATTTAGCTCATTATATTGTAAAAAAATATTATAAAATTAATAAATAATTAATGCATAATAGAAGAAAGTTTCGAATTAAAAATGATATTGTCTATTACATTAATTTTGACTAATTTTTTTATAAATAAATATCAAAACTACAATTTGATATCAAAACTATATTTTAACCTTTTATATAAATAAATATATATATATAGAGATAGAGAGAAAGAGAAATTTTGTAGTTCAATTAAAGGAGAAGAATTACTTGAGATAGTTGATAACTAATGTAAAATTTTGTTTAAAACATAAATATAATAAATTATTATAAATAAAGCAGAGTAGAGGAAGCCAATTCATATAGCCAACCCCCATGTGAAAAGGGTTAGATGAGTTGAGTTGAGTTGAGTTAAGAGAGAGAGAGAGAGGCTTCATGTAAAAGAAAGAGAAAAAATAATATTTTTGCGATGTTGTGATCATACCTTTTGGTAAACAAAATTAGCCCAAAAACGGACTTGGATCTCTTGTAAGGATCCTCTGGGAGCAAAGGAGGGTCCTTCCAGACGTCGTTAATATACTCAAGAATGACCAGGGACTCGGCTAGTGGCTTTCCATCGACCACCAGAACTGGCACCTTCTTGTAAACAGGGTTGAGCTGAAGAAGAGCCTGGCTCTTGTTCTGGGGGTCCTCTTCCCGTACTCGTAGGCGACGCCCTTGATCTTGAGAGCATGTTGGACCATGGTGCAGTAGCCACTGAACACAACCCCATGCAACCTCACCTCCTTCACCTCTTCCATTGCTATGGCTTCTTCCGGCGCCCTATTCTCCAAGTCTTATTATTATATGGAAAGGAAAACACTTTGTACACCGGCCCCGGTGCAGCAACGCTGACGTGGACTGCACCGCGTCTTCCTATTGGTCCACGTGGCTCCGACGTGGAAGACCTGACAGACGGTATGGCTGGCCTTTGACGTAACAGTTCTGAACGCGACGGACATTAAATGCTGTTCGCTTTATTTTAAATTTTTTGTGTGGACGAAAATGCCCTTTAGCGCCATTTTTCCCGTTTTATGTCCTCTCTGCAAGAAGAACTCATTTTCTTCCAGCTTAGAGGCTGAAAGTTTTTCAGCTACTGGACTGGAAAACCTTGATACTGGAGTCTGTGCACGCAGAAGTTCGCTTCTCTCTCTGAATTCGGCCAGGTCTGTAAGATTTTCGTTATCTCTTCATCATTTGCTTTTAAAAAGCTCCTTTTTTCCTCCATCTGCTTGGGAATGCCAGACCTGGGCGAATTCAGAGAGAGAAGCGAACGTCGAGGGCGTATGTTCGAATTCGACCGTAAATTCTTCGCGACACCCCAGATGAAATCCCACGACACCCTAGCTTTAGGACGACGACACCCCTCTCATAAATGTGCACATAGAGAGAACCCGGCGACACCTTACTTCGGATTCTGCCGTTAATCCTTTGTGACACCCTAGGTGAATTCGGCAGAAAATCAATCGCGACACCGTAGTTGAAATCCCACGACACCCTAGCTCTAACGAGACGACACCCGTGCTATAACACTACCACCTAGAGAGAACCCGGCGACACCTTAATTGAATTCGGCAGAAAATCAATCGCGACACCCCGACATCCTAGTTCTGGCAAACGACACCAAAGCATTAAGCGGAGACACCCGAAGGACGGAAACATACGAGACATCCTAGTTCTGGCAAACGACACCCGAGTTTTGGTCGGCGACACCCGAATTACGGAAAAGTACGAGACATCCTAGTTCTGGCAAACGACACCAAAGCTTTGCGCGGCGACACCCAAAGGATGGAAACATACGAGACATCCTAGTTCTGGAAAACGACACCCTAATCTTGCTCGGCGACACCCGAAGGATGGAAGCATACGAGACATCCTAGTTCTGGGAAACGACACCCAAGCCTTGCGCGGAGACACCCGAAGGACGGAACCATACGAGACATCCTAGTTCTGGCAAACGACACCCAAGCCTTGCGCGGAGACACCCGAAGGACGGAACCATACGAGACATCCTAGTTCTGGCAAACGACACCCAAGCCTTGCGCGGAGACACCCGAAGGACGGAAACATACGAGACATCCTACTTCTGGCAGACGACACCCTAGTTTTGCTCGGCGACACCCGAATAACGGAAACATACGAGACATCCTAGTTCTGGCAAACGACACCCAAGCCTTGCGCGGCGACACCCGAAGGACGGAACCATACGAGACATCCTTGTTCTGGCTAACGACATCCAAGCCTTGCGCGGCGACACCCGATTGACGGAAACATACGAGACATCCTTGTTCTGGCAAACGACACCCAAGCCTAGCGCGTCGACACCCGAAGGACGATTCCATACGAGACATCCTTGTTCTGGCAAACGACATCCAAGCCTTGCGCGGCGACACCCGAAGGACGGAACCATACGAGACATCCTAGTTCTGGCAAACGACACCCAAGCCTTGCGCGGAGACACCCGAAGGACGGAGACATACGAGACATCGAAGTTCTGGCAAACGACACCCTAGTCTTGCTCGGTGACACCCGAATGACGGAACATACGAGACATCCTAGTTCTGGCAAACGATACCCAAGCCTTGCTCGGCGACACCCGTCTTATGAATGTCCACATAGAGAGAACCCGGCGACATCCTAATCGAATTCGGCAGAAAATCATTCGCCACACCCCAGTTGAAATGCCACGACATCGTAGCTCTAGGGCGACGACACCCGTCTTATGAATGTCTACGTAGAGAGAACCCGGCGACACTCCAATTGAATTCGGCAGAAAATCATTCGCGACACCCCAGTTGAAATGCCACGACATCCTAGCTCTAGGGCGACGACACCCGTCTTATGAATGTCTACATAGAGAGAACCCGGCGACACTCCAATTGAATTCGGCAGAAAATCATTCGCGACACCACAGTTGAAATGCCACGACATCCTAGCTCTAGGGCGACGACACCCGTCTTATGAATGTCTACGTAGAGAGAACCCGGCGACACTCCAATTGAATTCGGCAGAAAATCATTCGCGACACCCCAGTTGAAATGCCACGACATCATAGCTCTAGGGCGACGACACCCGTCTTATGAATGTCTACATAGAGAGAACCCGGCGACACTCCAATTGAATTCGGCAGAAAATCATTCGCGACACCACAGTTGAAATGCCACGACATCTTAGCTCTAGGGCGACGACACCCGTCTTATGAATGTCTACATAGAGAGAACCCGGCGACACTCCAATTGAATTCGGCAGAAAATCATTCGCGACACCACAGTTGAAATGCCACGACATCCTAGCTCTAGGGCGACGACACCCGTCTTATGAATGTCTACGTAGAGAGAACCCGGCGACACTCCAATTGAATTCGGCAGAAAATCATTCGCGACACCACAGTTGAAATGCCACGACATCCTAGCTCTAGGGCGACGACACCCGTCTTATGAATGTCTACGTAGAGAGAACCCGGCGACACTCCAATTGAATTCGGCAGAAAATCATTCGCGACACCACAGTTGAAATGCCACGACATCCTAGCTCTAGGGCGACGACACCCGTCTTATGAATGTCTACGTAGAGAGAACCCGGCGACACTCCAATTGAATTCGGCAGAAAATCATTCGCGACACCACAGTTGAAATGCCACGACATCCTAGCTCTAGGGCGACGACACCCGTGATTGAACAAGAGACCACGGAGATAATCCCCGCGACACCCTAGTTCGAATTCGGCAGAAAATCATTCGCGACACCCCAGTTGAAATGCCACGACATCCTAGCTCTATGGCGATGACACCCGTCTTATGAATGTCCTCATAGAGAGAACCCGGTGACATCTTAATTGAATTCGGCAGAAAATCAATCGCGACACCCCAGTTGAGATCTCACGACACCCTAGCTCAAACGAGACGACACCCATGCTTGAAAAAGGCGGTAATTTGACGTCAGCGTAGTACTCATTCGACGACACCCTAGTCACTGAGCCATGGCATATTTCCGAGAAAAGTTTGTAAACGTGGGCGGTTCCTATGGATTCGCGGGTCTCATTGATGTGATCGTGGCGATCCGGGTGTCCTTTCGTATTTCTCTTAGGTCGGCATAAACCCTAGAAAAACCCCTCAAACGTCCGTTGCTAGAGAAGCCATCCTTTTGCTCAAGAAGACATTCTTCTTCTCTTGCTCGAGAAGCCACTGGTCTCTTTTCCTCTCCTAAACTTGTTACCTAGTTCATTCATCCTGGTAATTCTTCATTCATGGAGACGAGCGCTTTCGTTTGTGCACGAAGACCGCGAACAAAGAAGAAGCCGACAGAGAAAATGGCGGAAAAATGCAAGGACCTGGTTCTTCGTTCGACTGAGGATGCGGCTCCTTCAGGTATGTTTATCACTATATTAAACATTACGATATTCTATCTGAACATTTAATGACATGTATGTCTTCTGTCTTACCCCCTGTTTTCGTTGACAATAAAATTGTTCCAGTCCCCCCAGTGAAGGCTTCCCAGCTGTTTAAGAATAGCTGCAGGCCGGCAGTATATGTTCAGAAGGTTTGGAGGATGGGGTTCTCTAGACGCCATACAAGACTGATTCGAAGGACCCCATTCGGTGCCTTCGTCGACATGCAGACGTTCACTGTCGACGGGCGACTGCTAGCAGACATCATAAGATGTCACAATGGTGGCGACGAGTTCATGTTTGGTGGAAAGCCAGTTATATTCAGTGCCGAAGAAGTCGCACTCATTTTGGGTCTTCCATGTCATGGGAAGAAGATCGACACGTCCAGCCAAATGTTCAACGGAAGTTTGTTCAGACGGTTTGGCCATGGTTTAGATCTTCGCCAATCAGGTTTGGAGAAGTTGATATTTCAACTCCGACCATCTAAAGTGCAGGAGGATGTCGAGGACACCGTCCGACTTTGGATCGCATACATGTTGGCCATGTTTTTGGCTCCAAAATCTAATCAGAGGTGTCCACGGTATCTCATCCAGCACTTGGATGACTTAAGTCAACTGAGTAGCATCGACTGGGCTTCGGCAATGAAGGAATTGATTGTTCAGGCTCTCCCAGAAATAGCTGCTTGCTTGCGTTCCGAGGAGCCGGTGCACTCAAAAAATGCAAAAAAGATTAGGAGGCAGCCTACCTTGTTCGGATGCTCTGCAGCACTGGTGGTAAGATTTATTGAGACAAATTATTAGTGTTGAGACAAAATTTTTTCGTAATATTACTTTATTTAATATCCAAAAAAATATAATTTTCAGGCGTGGTTCCTCGAGCATACATCAATGCGAGAGCCAGCATACCCTGAAAAACGGCCCCGGCTGTTGAAGTGGTATGACCACCAAACGAAGAACCAAACGGTTCGGGTTGCCGACTTGCAGCCTCAGGACTTGGTAATCTACTCCATTGCTCCATTGCTGTGACCATTTTTTCAACTTAATGCGTCAATATGTTCTGTTAATATTAATTTGTTATCATCTTGTGTTGCAGATGGAGGGAGCTATTGAACCATTGCCAGAAGAGCGATGGCTTCTCCCTCAGCAGTTCAAACCGTCCCCCCCTCAACAAACAGAAACTTGTGCCCCTCAACCAATGGATAGCTGCGCAGGATGCGCCGAGTTGAGGAATGAATTGAAGTATGTTAAGGATCAACTCGAAGATGTCAGGCACAGGCTGTCCATTGCTGAGAGCCTCCTCAATTCACTTCTCAGAAAGGAAAGTTATGCAATAACCGAGGAGGACAAGGGGGAGGAGAAAACAGAGAAGGTGCATTCCTTGGAGTTGGTCCTCCGCGAGCCCGATAACGTAAAAATTGAGGAGAAGAAGATGGAGGAGGACCATTCATCCGAGTTTCAAATTCAGACAGGGAATGCAAAATCAGGGGAGAACATATTGGAGGGGGATTCATTGGCTGATAAAACAGAGCAGGGGAATGAAAATAAAGAAGAGTCCATATCCGATAATAAACTTGGCACCCCTGCGCCAAAGGATGACAATATGGACTTAGAAATAATTGGAGTGCCGTCGCTTGTTAGGAGGATTAAAAAACATCCGAGGAAGCGTAAGGCTTCCACGGCTGTCGGCGAATGTTATGAGACAACCCGACCTAAAAAGTCGGTGAAGACAGTGGGCATGTCAAAGCCCAACACAACGGTCGAAGATGACCAAATAATTATTCAAAATTTTTTGAGCGATTGTCAACATCCCGATGAGATCGTCTACACAAATAAGTTTAGTGGAGTTGCAAGCAGAAAAAATCTTCAGGATCTCATTAACAACGAGATGGTAATAGATGATGTAAGTATATCAACGAAAATGTTCAAGTTGTTGATTTTAGAATGATTTCAATCGTTTTACTTTTTATTGGCAGATAATCGATTGCGGGCAGGAGTTTCTGATGCGAAACTGGGCAGAGCATCCAGACCGATATCATAAGTGCATAGTTGCATCAGTATTCGTACCTGCTCTATGTCTGACTTCCTCATCACCTGTTCATGAACTTGCTGGATCATCTGGGGCTGCGATATTTGATAATGTATCGGACGAAGATAAGGCCCAGTTCCGGTTTCTTTTCAGCATTGTAAACTCTGATAACTCTCATTGGCATTTGGTTGCTGTCGACATGGAAAGGAAGGTGTTTATGCACCTCAATTCAATGAAACGCAACCCGAAGTACAAGGCAAATGCAAGGAAATGGCATACAATTCTAGGCCACATATTCCATATATACTGCGATAAGAAGGAAGTTATGGAGTGGCCGATGGAAGAAATTGCGGATTGCCCAAGCCAACCGAGCGGATCGCTGGATTGCGGCCTGTACTGTCTGAGATACATGGAATGTCTTGCTCGACGAGACAATCCTGATATGAAGCTGGATTTCACGGATGAGGAAGTCAGAGATTACCGGCGACACTTAGCTGCAACGATTTTGAGAGAGGGCTTGAACAAAAAGATTAGCGACATTGTCGAAACATGTTCTTAATTTTTGTACAAAAGTATTCGTCTTTGAATGAGAATTGTATGTCATTTATTCATATTAACACTGATTATTATTTAATGAAAATGTTAAAAATTTTATCATTGCGAGCAGGAGTGTCCTCGTTGTATTCATATTTTTGCCTTCGTATCATTCCGCCTTTCTGGTGTCGTTTGACAAGAACTAGGGTGTCGTTTTCCATGACCTGGGGTGTCGTCGCTCTTAAATTGTCGGGTCGCGCGTCCTGGAATGTGTCGTATGTTTCCGTCTTTCGGGTGTCGCCGCGCAAGACTAGGGTGTCGTTTTCCATGAGCTAGGGTGTCGCCGCGTTAAGCTTGGTTGTCGTTTTCCAGAACTAGGATGTCTCGTATGTTTCCATCCTTCGGGTGTCGCCGAGCAAGATTACGGTGTCGTTTTCCAGAACTAGGATGTCTCGTATGCTTCCATCCTTCGGGTGTCGCCGAGCAAGATTAGGGTGTCGTTTTCCAGAACTAGGATGTCTCGTATGCTTCCATCCTTCGGGTGTCGCCGCGCAAGGCTTGGGTGTCGTTTGCCAGGACTAGGATGTCTCGTATGTTTCCATCCTTCGGGTGTCGCCGAGCAAGATTACGGTGTCGTTTTCCAGAACTAGGATGTCTCGTATGCTTCCATCTTCGGGTGTCGCCGCGCAAGGCTTGGGTGTCGTTTTCCAGAACTAGGATGTCTCGTATGTTTCCATCTTCGGGTGTCGCCGAGCAAGATTACGGTGTCGTTTTCCAGAACTAGGATGTCTCGTATGTTTCCGTCCTTCGGGTGTCGCCGCAATGCTTTGGTGTCGTTTGCCAGAATAGGATGTCTCGTATGTTTCCATCCTTCGGGTGTCGCCGCGCAAGGCTTGGGTGTCGTTTGCCAGAACTAGGATGTCTCGTATGTTTCCATCCTTCGGGTGTCGCCGAGCAAGATTAGGGTGTCGTTTTCCAGAACTAGGATGTCTCGTATGCTTCCATCCTTCGGGTGTCGCCGCGCAAGGCTTGGGTGTCGTTTTCCAGAACTAGGATGTCTCGTATGCTTCCATCCTTCGGGTGTCGCCGAGCAAGATTACGGTGTCGTTTTCCAGAACTAGGATGTCTCGTATGCTTCCATCCTTCGGGTGTCGCCGAGCAAGATTAGGGTGTCGTTTTCCAGAACTAGGATGTCTCGTATGGTTCCGTCTTCGGGTGTCGCCGCGCAAGGCTTGGGTGTCGTTTGCCAGAACTAGGATGTCTCGTATGTTTCCGTCCTTCGGGTGTCGCCGAGCAAGCTTGGTGTCGTTTTCCAGAACTAGGATGTCTCGTATGTTTCCATCCTTCGGGTGTCGCCGCGCATTGGGTGTCGTTTGCCAGAACTAGGATGTCTCGTATGCTTCCATCCTTCGGGTGTCGCCGAGCAAGATTGGGTGTCGTTTTCCAGAACTAGGATGTCTCGTATGCTTCCATCCTTCGGGTGTCGCCGCGCAAGGCTTGGGTGTCGTTTCCAGAACTAGGATGTCTCGTATGTTTCCATCCTTCGGGTGTCCGCGCAAGGCTTGGGTGTCGTTTCCAGAACTAGGATGTCTCGTATGTTTCCATCCTTCGGGTGTCGCCGAGCAAGATTGGGTGTCGTTTTCCAGAACTAGGATGTCTCGTATGCTTCCATCCTTCGGGTGTCGCCGCGCAAGGCTTGGGTGTCGTTTTCCAGAACTAGGATGTCTCGTATGTTTCCATCCTTCGGGTGTCGCCGAGCAAGATTACGGTGTCGTTTTCCAGAACTAGGATGTCTCGTATGCTTCCATCCTTCGGGTGTCGCCGCGCAAGCTTGGGTGTCGTTTTCCAGAACTAGGATGTCTCGTATGTTTCCATCCTTCGGGTGTCGCCGCGCAAGCTTGGGTGTCGTTTGCCAGAACTAGGATGTCTCGTATGTTTCCATCCTTCGGGTGTCGCCGCAAGCGGTGTCGTTTTCCAGAACTAGGATGTCTCGTATGTTTCCATCCTTCGGGTGTCGCCGCGCAAGCTTGGGTGTCGTTTCCAGAACTAGGATGTCTCGTATGTTTCCATCCTTCGGGTGTCGCCGAGCAAGATTGGGTGTCGTTTTCCAGAACTAGGATGTCTCGTATGCTTCCATCCTTCGGGTGTCGCCGCGCAAGGCTTGGGTGTCGTTTTCCAGAACTAGGATGTCTCGTATGTTTCCATCCTTCGGGTGTCGCCGAGCAAGATTGGGTGTCGTTTTCCAGAACTAGGATGTCTCGTATGTTTCCATCCTTCGGGTGTCGCCGAGCAAGGGGTGTCGTTTTCCAGAACTAGGATGTCTCGTATGCTTCCATCCTTCGGGTGTCGCCGCGCAAGGCTTGGGTGTCGTTTTCCAG